>DWON01001726.1:0-23208 GCA_018251015.1 Phocides pigmalion okeechobee
TGACATTGAACCAAATATTTTAGAAAATATTGAAGTTTTGGTAACCGACCCTTTTTCTTTGCGGTTCAGTGTAGTATAGTACGAAGTACCGGGAATATAAGTGTTTGTAATTGTAAGCCTACACTGTAATCGTACATACTTTAATATATTACAACTCCAAAAAAGAACAAAATATTATTCATAAACAAATTATTGGTCTTACCAAGGAAATTATCTCGGCTACCTGTTATCCTATCGTCAAATCTAATTCTCGGTACAAGTATGGTGCAATCCCCGAAGAACTGCCATCTTGTCGCGGTGGAGGGGGCTTGCAGTTCCCAATAATCCCCATGGCCAGGCCTGAAGGCCTGAATGGCCATATATAACCCATTATATTATGATTTGGTTCTGTTACAGATATTTATGAATTTTTATGACGAAGCAGATAAATTTAGTTAGTTCCTTTGCCAATTTTTTACTTCCTATATTAGATATTTTGAAATTCTATTAACAGACAATCATAAATGTATTTGATATTATTTACGTATTTTTTATACCATCAAGAGACAGTCTTTATATACAATTATACCACCATATACAATTATATACAACAGGATATTCTATTGAAGTCATAGAGTCGTGGCTACTTTTGAGGATTACTGTGACCTTATGATGCATGTAAGCCAGCGGTCTTTTCACGAACATGTAAGAATTCCTTAAAACTAAAAATGGGTTTCACTTGGAATAGAAACTTTATGATAAAACGACATATACATAATATATACTTGTATATTTTTGTTCTACTTACTCATTGGATTTAGTCCTAGATGTGCAGTGTACTGACGGAAGGATTTGGAAGGAAACCAATTACTCAAAATAAATATATTAAAGTGATAAAAGTTTACTCGTGCGACGCTTATTTAAGACTTGTCGTATTGAAACTGTAAACAAGAGCCCTAATTAAATAGAATGACAAGATAAACAAAATACGTGCTCGTTTTCATTAAGGCCGCGTCTTTAGAGACAGATCAAAATTATATAACCTAGATACTCGTCCTCATACCGTGTATCTACTTGAAAGTTCTCATTAAACATCAAGGGACTTGAAAAATTAAAACAAACACTATAAAACCCAGTCGACTTCAAAGAGTTTAACAAATATACAGGTTTACTGGAAAATTTAACCTAATTAACTTTCAACATCTAATCAACCTAATTAGAATTGCCGGCAGAAATCGATACCGGTGGTATAAACAAACGCTATTTTTTCAAGAACATTAATTAATATTGTGGTAAATATTATACTTTGAAAAACTATTATTTATTGCTTTGCAGAAATATTAGGCGGGTGTAAGGTAAGGGGTTTCCCCTCTTTTAATATTTTTTCTACTATTTAATTAGATGTTTATAATCACTCCTTAGTGGAATAGAAGAGATATGTCTAAGAACTAAGTTGAATTTTATTTGAAAGATCCCAAGCTTTCTACTAAAGCCATGAAATACAGGATGGTAATATAGTTATTAAGTATTGGTTTTTCCGACGTTAGAACAAACAAGGATCAATGACAAAACTCATTTATCTTGACTCAGTATTGTGTATTAAGAGGAAAAAACTTTTCTGTTCAATTAATTAATACTTCTCACCAAAAGCGTCACTGATTTCATATGAGCCAACGTTCGCGTAAGTATAATCTAGTTTTCTGTTTATTTGGTATAGATGTAGTTTAAAAACAAAGGTATTGTAATGTTTTATATGTTTACAAAGTTTAGTAGATAAGGAAAGATAAAAATAAATCATAAACAAAAAAAACTACTTACAAGATCGATAGATTTTTAGAAATTGAATTATATGAAAAAAGAAACACATATGTACCATTAAAATCAATAGTGAAGAAAAATAAATGTAAGTATCGGAATGCAGCCTAACGAAGACTGATGGGATGTGCTTCCCTAAAATAACTGTCTTAGTTTTTCTCAACCGAAGGACAGCTAGGAAGTGATTTGTCAAAATTTGTCTGAGTAATAAATTTAATGGTTGGCCAATTATTTACTCTCTGACGGGTAACTGAGACTCGCCTCTGGAGTACGCTTTAATTTATGAACATTTTCGTTGTGGGACTATCTTTGAGCTTACTTTGTAAAAATGGATATCTCGCTTACTTTGTTTAAATGAATTCTGAAAAGTGTTCAGAGATTTTTAGACTTGGACGAAAAAATTATTGCTTTAATCATTACAAATATTCCAATTGAGATAACTGCAATAAATAAACAGAAATCATACATTTTCTTTGAATTATTACTGGTAATGTACGTAATTAATAAGGAACTGACCAATTGAACTTGTCGTCCTTAAACCACTTGGAAGAATTAATGGGAATCTTTGCTATTGCCTTTCCTTATTTCATCGAGCGAGGCAGCCAAACAAAGTCACAATCTCAATTGACAAAAAATAATTCATTGCTAAATATTGACCAACGTAAAATTTTATTTATATAGTTAAATAATTCTCTTAAAAATAAATTTTTGATGTTTCATTAGAATTCGTTAATTTATGATGCATGTCTGCGATTCTGACATGTAGCACGAGAAAAATTGGGTACATATTTTTCGTCTTGTACATTCTAAGCAAATTGGCTGTGATTACGACAGATGAACAGACACTAAAGTGATCCCATAACGTAAAAATCATTGTAAAAAACGGTATTCAGATATCGCTTTTAGAAAACGTATATAATATTTTACAAACTAAACAAGTTATCTCATGTATCAGTAATCATGCATCGCATAAAATGTTGGGTCGTCTCGAAACTAAATTGCATTTTCCGGTTGTTATCGTGACTCAACAGCCGTAAAGACTTGTCAAGAGCTATCATGCTTGTTAGGTGCATCCTAGTTACAGGACACAATGTTACTGAATTCAATTTTCTTTACCTTGAGTGAATAATTAATGACTTGGGGCATGTACATAGTACTATATGTATCAATGACGATATTTGTATTTCAAGCGAAGAAACTGTGTTATAAATAATGTATTTCTCTTTGGGTCTGTATTTTATTATTGTCAAAATTGGATTTGTATTACCAATGTAGGTATGTGTATGATTTTCTGTTCATTTACATTTGTTGTATTTATCATGGTTTGTGTGGTCGATTCAAGTCAGTACTTTTTCATCGCTCTGTAAAAAGCTGGGTACAAGTCTGGAACCATGCGGGTAATCGTAACAGTGAATCATCAGTGCAAAGGGCGCGTTCCCTGCCCATGCGGTACTTCATCGTGAAATTATGACTTTGCTACGTGCCCGATGTTTCGAATGAGATAAGGATACCGTTTTATGTTTATTCCTGTCACAAAAGGCACAATTACTGAAAATATTATGATAAATATGTAACAGTTATCAAAATGACCCCCTTACATTGGTTGTTACGTTGAGGTACTTAAATTTACTGTTCACTTATTCGTTTTGTATAATCTGTGCTACTTTTTGTAGGAGAGAGGCAGATGTACTGTACTATCTATTAAAAGAGTATGCGGAATTCACTCAAGTTTGAATTCTTCCCATCCTGTAATAACGATGAAAATACTGTACCTTTTCTAATTATAAAAAATAACTACTTCGTTAAGCTGTATGATATAAGGGTATCAAAAAAAAAAACGTTAAATTATACTATAATCATGCTTGGATTTTCTGTGCAGAGGGTACTATAAAGTAAACACTAAAATCTAGAAGAATATTAAATTTCGAAAATTTTTACATGCTTGAATGACAATGAGATAGAATTCGTAGGTCTTTCCTTGTTAAATCGTTATGATGACCACTGAGTTACGCGGGTCGTCGAACATGGAAGGGGTATACGATTTCCTGTATTTTCATGTAAATAAATGAGATTCTCTTTTTTATTCTCTGAATTGGTCGCCAATTTATTATCGAAATAAATCTGATTTTCGTAACGAATCACTTTATGATAGTAATGGAGAAGAGATTACAGAGTTGATTGTACAGTGTTCAGAAAAGATTAAGCTTGGAAATAAAAATTGTTACGAATATATAATATTACTTAAAATAATATAAATGTAAGTAACCAATAATTTTATTTCATGTGTCAATATATAAATATCTGGTAGCATCAATTTATTAAAATTATACTACACCTATAGTTACTAATTTCGAATATTATCATTTTTAAATGTATCATGTATTGACTACTGGTTCAGTATTATTAACAAAATAGAAATATAATTTATATTTTATTTTAACTTTGCTAACAAAATAAGAACGTATAAAACAGCCACATTATGTGCAGGTCAGGTACCTGTGGTTCAGTTGAGGTTCAGTAGATAAATCAACTTTAATATCAAAAGAGTATTCCGTATCCGATATAAAAACCAATGACGAGATATAAGAATACTGAAAATACAAATATGTACTTCTGAATTTCACTCGCTTCAATTTAAATATTTAATTTACTTTGAAACGGTTGAAATTCTTACCCGTGTCAGAGCGATGTAAAATTGTAAGTCGTCTGGGAATGATTTCTTGGAGCGGGTTCGTCTCTGTTTTACTGTTTAGTTTGTACTGTGAATAAGTTAAGCGGGAGCGGAGGGGGAGGTATCTTGAGCGAAGGAACAGGAGCAGTAAACAAGAGGATTTAATGGTTATGGAGCAGTCGGTGGCCCTAAGTGAAAATGAAAGTGATACCCGAGAGGCTGTTTACTTCCCAACATTATGACGAAAATTCTTTAACGCTCACTGTATCTTATACCTACAGCTAGCTAGTCGGCCAACTACAGCGGTAATACCGTTTTGTTACCTATTGTTATTATTATGTTGCCTGTAGAGATCACTTCTCGAGCCATAAGACTGCCTATTGCATGCAATTGTGGTTTGATACTTTGTAATTAAACTTCAGCTGTAATCATTTAATAAATATTTATATGTATAAAATGATTTTATATATAAGGGGTTTCAATTATATGGATTGTGCGATATGTTTGCGACTCCGTTCATGCGGGCTTAAATTTTTTCGTGATTTTCTAAAAGCACACAAACCTCTTTTTTATTCATAAGAAAATAGAAAGTAGAAAATGACAAATGTGAATGACTATTTAATTAACAGTATTAACGTTGTTCTGTACATAGTTTTCAAGTATCATACCTAATATATACCATCTGTTTTGGGTTGTAATGCGTTCATATATATATAAAAATAGATAACTGATTACACCACAGATTTTTATTTTATGGAAGTAGTAAACAAGCATGTAACCAAAAGTCGGCATTGCCCTATTCCCACTAGTTTTGATAATTAGTTCAATCGTTGAACTAATGAGACTTTTATACCACTAGTTCCATTAAGTATATATACGAATAAGAAAACAACTAGGCAATGTTACCTACCTGCACTCGGTCACACATGCTTTCTAATTTTTGACGACTTAACGATGAAAATATAACGCTTTGAATGTGCCTTAAAAATCCTTCAAAGAACAGCAAAAGTACATGCTGTAAATAAGTCAGGGTATATAAAGTGAGGTAAAGCCATACGAACGAAATTAATATCAAATATAAAAGTAATGTTAGCGTACCAATCCCCACTTTACGGCTAAAAGCTGCTCGGGTAATGGTATTTGTGAACAGAGATTGTTGCAAATAAGTCCCCGGAGTTACCACGGAGACTGCTCTGCTCTGGGTTATGTAGGTACATAGTTCCCATTTTAAAACATTTCCTTCAGTCGGCTTTACGAATACACGATTATATTTAAGTAGTAAATAAGTTAGGATTAATTAAGTACTAAGCCGTAATGTGATTTGGAATTATTGTGAACGATCACTTTCGCGTGGGCGGAACTACAAGTTTAAGCATGTATTATTTTCATTCGGATTTTAAGAAAAAGTTCCCACGGTTACAATACAACCGTTACAAATCGTCTGATTAAACGATTTGTAAGCACTGCCTACGCATCCGCCGTTCACCTTAGTTTTGACATATAAGAATATTTTTTATTTGTAACTTAATTTTTACTCTTTGAAAGAAGAAATTTAATAATTAATAACAAATTTAAAGGCTATCTTAATACCATTTGAATTTGGCAAAGCTTTAAGTACATGATGTTGTAATTAAAGATGTCAGTTAGAGAATAAATATTGCTGCAACTGGAACTGGACGGGATGAAGATCAGCTCCACGTATTATCTTCATAATAAAGTTGTTACTGCATCTGCACCGTTGTTGTGTTTTTGAGAAAAGATGTGTGAAAATGTGAGATAAAGCAACACTTTTTATGGAACGTGTGGTCATAATAAATAAGTTACACACAATTTATGTACTTTAATTTTAATGCCTCTACTAATTTTTCGTTATAATTGTGAAAACTTGTGTTCATTTGTTTATTATGATTATATCACATGAAGGAGAAATGTATTTTGTGGATTAAACTACCTCCAATGCGTACAACGCAGAGTGCATGTAGATCCTGGCTTCGACATGGGTTATTTACACATTTTTTTTTTAATTTAGAAGTAAACAAAATTAATTATAGCTATGCAACATATTTCTAATTACGTATTGCGGTACCATTTATAGCAGACGCGTAAGCTTTTACCAACTTCACGGGCAACGGCCTTGGTTATTGCTCCTTGTAAATATTTTAAACGTTCTACCTAAAATATATAGATTATGTAATACGCATATAAAACAAAAAGTACTATTACTTTCTTAGTAATTCCTTACATTTGTGAAGACAGTTTTATACTTGAACCGTATTTGAATAAAGAACGTTTTTAAGATTTTGCGTTGGTAGTGGCGGATAGTAGAGAGGTTCATATTAATGCAAGGTTCTCAAATACTTTAATCTGGTGGCCAAGAGTCAACGTTATTGCGGGATACAGGGACACTAAAGTTGCATTAAAAGTACGGCGCGACAGAATTGCACAGCAGAGATTGCACAGCCATTTCTTTAATTTCGTTTTAAGAAGCGGGATCAAGCTTAATGTCTCCAGTTGCGACTTTAGTGTAAGTATTAATGTGTTTTGTTTTAAGTAAAATGTATTTATAGCGATGCTTTGAAACTTTAACTAAACCATTACATTAGGTTTAGTTTCGTTACATAGTTACAAGCGAACTGAAATGTGTGTTTTCCAACTTCGACCGGTTTCAGCAGGGATGTGATCGTGTTCCTAGATGCTTATTTCTGTGATTTGAAATTCAAAAAAAGGAAATAATTTATTAGTTCAGTGTCTTTTTTTCAAGTTGTGCCAAAATCTTCTGTTTTACTTTGTAATAAAGATGGTAATACAAACACGTCAAATTTGGTGTGGTTAAATTGCAATCTTTAATAAAATTCAAATATTAAATTCCGCGCAGTCGTAATTTAGGTCCATAGAAAATGGAATTAAACAGGTTTTTTTAATTACTATTAACGCCTTTTCTGTACTAATATCCAGAATCAAATAGTCGACTTATCTTCGCTGTATCAAAAGTAGACCACAAATAATAAATAATGTACGGTCGATATTAATGCAGTTTCCCTATATACTTTAATCTCGCGACCAAGCATTATAGCAGGCGTAGCGATTTGAAGCTAGATTAAAAGAATGGCGGACAGAATTGCACAGCGAAGATTGCACAGCCATTTCTTTAATTTCTTTTTAAGCAGAAGGATCATAGTTACTATCTCTGGCTACGGCTTAAACGCCATTTTAATGCCTTTAGTTAAGTGTAGAATATTTTAGCTAAATGGAAATAAATGTATACATGTAGGTAGGTATGTATAACACACTTTCCATTAAAATAATTCAAGTAATACTGCCAACTACGTGCATCGCAAGGTATGTAGTATTTTGTTGGAACAATTTTGGAAACGTCTATATTTAATCGAAATTCATAATAATGTAGGTTTCTCACATAAAACTTATTGATTTAGTGATAAAATATGTTTTGTTCAGACGACGTGTTTTAAAAATATTATTTATTTGAACAGATTCTTTTATATTATAATATTATTCTACCTTTGAATACTTATACATAATTGAAAT
The DNA here is from genome assembly GCA_018251015.1 of Phocides pigmalion okeechobee. Classification (NCBI taxonomy): domain Eukaryota; kingdom Metazoa; phylum Arthropoda; class Insecta; order Lepidoptera; family Hesperiidae; genus Phocides; species Phocides pigmalion. The sequence continues at coordinate 8,012 of DWON01001726.1, forward strand.
AACAAAAATTGACAAGTGCATCGCGCACATGTGCGTTTCTTCTTTAATATTTATTTTGTCGGCAGCAGAAAAAAGTTTTTTTATAGTATTTTTTTTAGACAATGAAAATCAAAATTTTGGTTTGGTGAACTCGATATGGCTTATCACGGAAAATACCCTGTATATAAGAAAAACTAGACATCTTATTAAATTTCCTTTAAAAGTGTTTTTCGAATCCTCTTAATTTGAATCTATGCCAATATTTTTGAATTTGGAAACGCATGATTTAAATAGATGTGAAATACCAATGACAAATTTATAAGAGTTCTGCTTTTTGTTATTTCACAGCGGAATGCTAAAAATGATATCTATCTATCTAAATCTCGCTGATGTAAAGTTATCCTATAGTGGGGCTCAGTTCTAGGTTTCCATTTTTAATTTTCTAACAAGAATTGTTTGCGGAGTAACTGTACTCTTCGGACGGTAGAAAAATCATTTTCATTCTATTCGCAGAATTAAAATTGTTTTTTTTATCGTCATGTTTTTCTCATCTCATATAATCCAGTCACATTATCAAATTATCACTGAAATGTTAGTTAATATGATATTCCATAATTGTATTCAATACTTATATATTGCAAGCATACTTTTTACTATGAATAAATATAATATCATTGTTAAACATTTAGTATATTTTAATAATTACCTCCATATATTTCTTTGATTATTTGACAATATAGCCTTTTTGTCTCTATCGATATTATCTCGTTTATTATTTAGATATTCAGATTTAAAAGTAAAATAGCCACTATTAACAAATTTATTTATAGAAACATCATATTTTATATAATTATATCGCTTTATAGAAGCAAAATAAATATACGGTTTTAAGTTTTTATATGCTCACTTTTACCCATGAATATTATGAGATGTCATCTTATCACTTGGATGTACCAATTCAAAATATTTTCTTATTTTGCATAGATTCACAGACAGAATAATCAGCTACTATTCATTCAATTTTTGAAGTCAAGAGTACGTTTTGGTTTCAATAAAATAAATATTTGAGTAGAATATTATTTATAATAGGTACGTGTGAAGTTGTAAGTGAGGCAACACTTTTAAAATTGCGTTCATCAATTTAGTTCTAAGTTAGTAGTGCTCTTAATATTTAAGCGAGAACATATGGCACATGTCGTTTAGTAAACAGGTAATGTTCGTCTTCTGTGAACGTGGTACATCCTTAAAATGTTCTCATTATTAATACATGTACTAAAGCTTTTATTTTCCTTGTTATAAATGATCATTCTCTGTTATTGCTGAAATCTTAATCTGAATGTAAAAATATTTATACCTTATATTCAGACATCATTGGAGATGTAGTGTATTATTTACCTCTTTGTTGAATCTTTTTTATTTTTTTGTGTACTTAAAACTATAATACTCGTACGTTATAGGTAAAATTTGTGATTTAGCTAATTTTCGATGACATTTTCAAGAGTCAGGGGGATGGGGGCACAATCTTTATGACTTCATAAGCAAACATCTCGAGAACTGTAGACATAAATACGAATGTATGTGGTATACATCTATTTTAGACCCGCACTATATTGTTACATAGTCGTTCATAAAATACAACTACGCTAAGTTTCTTCAAGTGTCATTTTTAAAGTCTAAGAGGTTTCGAGTGAAATAGTTATGACAAGAAAGCAATCGGCGCAATCATTTTTTAGACTTTTGTAAATTTTCATACATTTGCAGCGACGATGATATCATATTAAACTTTGTCTGAGGGAACCCTTAAGGACATATAAATATTTTTATTACAAAGATAAGTTAACCGTTTTTGTTGCTTTAGCTTTTAGAGTAAAGTATAGCTATGTTTCATTTAAAGATTAGCTAGTGGAACAATCTTTAACAATTTATGCATTGGCGTAACGCCATCTGTTATCAACGTATCAACTGGTAATGGCGTTTTAATATTATTGTTATAATGTTCCTTTTTGTGTGATGCTTATTTTGACAAACATAAAATTTAAACATTGTTGAAGTCAATACAAGTATTTATAGAAATTGTAATATTGTTTCGGACATTATTCGGACATAAAGTACCCTTATAAAAAAATAAAACAACAATTTATTGTTTATCTTTATTAAAATTCTTATGACTAAGTTTCAAAACACGAACTGCAAACAGCGCTATAATAACTTATATTGTTTTGAAAGTAACCCTTTTTATTACTAATTCAAATTTAAAATTAAGCTTTAATGTGGACTTTTGGAACTAAGCCCAAATAACACAGAATATGTTTTTCCTCCATAGCATTCATGCGTAAGCATTTATTATGGTTATAAATATAATTACCTTGTAAATTACTCTCAAAATATAGGCCCATGTTCTAAAGGAGGGCTAATTTTTTGTGTATTGTTACGAGTGATTACGGTCATGAATTTTTAAATATTTAGACTGTTATGAAAAATATTACAGTATGAAATAATTTCACTACATACAAAAGATTTAAAGAGCTCCTTTATAATATTTTATCGAAACTTGACTGTTAATAAAGTCCTTAATCCATACTTCCATACTAATATTATACATGTGAATGTAAGTTTGTTTGTAACGCTTTTACCCCAAAACTACTTAACCGATTATCATGAAACTTTGTACACGTATACTAGGATGGGTTTTATTTATTACTCCCTGCAATGATCCCTGCAATTACTTTCCTATTTTAATTAGGCGCCACTAGCTGCAAAAAATCTGAACATAATGACTTGAACACGTTTATGCTTCCTATAACCGTCACATAAGTAGGACAAATTTTAGTTAAAAGAAAAACTAAACTGGTGCTTAATAATAAAAACAAATTTATAAAATATCTATAAAAAGTAGGATAAATTAAGATAAATGTAACAATATTTTATGTGTCATTGTACAATCCTTCCAGCCGTTCAGGCTATACAACTTTGTAAAGAAATTGCCATGCATTCATATATATATAGTCTTAAAATATTTCTTTTCTGCAGTCTGGTAAAAAAATGGTAAAGGTTGCCAGTGCTGAAATCGAGAAGAAAAATGGCGGGCTCAGGCGGAAGCTTTGACCGGTCATTCGTGCGACTCCAAGTTTAAGAACTTTTCTATTTAATGTTGTTCACCTATAAAATTGTACGATAAAGTTACTAACAACAGTTACTACTAGCTCAATTTGCTTAACAACTCGGAGCTATATAACGAAGAAAAGTATTGACTATTTGTTTGCTTGTTTCTTTTTAATGATCATGTCGGTTGGAGATGAAAATTGGATGTTTGTTTATACAATTAAAATAATTGCACAAAAATAATAAGTTTATGTTTTTGATATTAAAATCCACTTACACAAGAAAAATACTATAGGTATTCGGTGTACGACTCTATTCGGTGTAATTTGTAATAACTTTACCTACACCGACAATCATAGATAACAATAATTTCTTTTTCAAAGGCGGAAGAACTATAGTTCGACCGGGGAGGTACCACTGCCGCCTTCTTAATCCGCCGCAAAGCATTTCTTGTGTTTCGGTTGGAGAGGTGCGGTTGCTACACTTTAAAGTGAGGCAGCCATCTTAGTCCTCAGGAATAGCAATGTATCTACGTTCCAGTTCAGATAAGATTTTAGTCGTTGTACGTGGAAGTCTTTTGGCTGCGACTACTTAACATAGAGTGGCTTGCATGCTCGTTTGCTACTCTTCTCACATAAAAAATTGTGAACACGCAAGCAACGACAAAAACAAAAACGTTAAAAGGGATATCTAATGTAAATGTAAATTGGACCAGGAAGTGCTTCAGTATGACCACATGCGGATCGTTTATAACATGTCGGTGATATACGGAAATACGGATATTTAACGGGAAATGTGGAAGAAACTTTCAGGGTTGTACTAATGAAGACTACAGTAACATCTTCTTTTGCCTTATAATAGAAAGGCTTTAGATGTCAACTATCACTCAATTCCTATTTGGAAATGTTACACCTTGATCAGGTGAACTGGTTATTTGTTATTTTCATGCAATTAATTGGAGAAGTATTAATTACTTATTACAGCGACTCCTAGGCACATATTGTAAATTAATTACCTGCCACTCGCTTTAACGGTAAAGGCAAACATCGTGAGGAAATCGACTGTAAACTATTACGTTTATAAAGCTGTGACTTTATCTAACTAAAGTTAAACTTTTTTTATAAGACACAACCAGTATATAGTAGTCAGACATATAAGCATTGACGGTGGATCGTATTATTGATCATAACAATAAAGTTATGTTGTAATTATAGAGTCATAGTTAGATTTAGGTGGCAAGGCAATATTACTAATAACGGAAGCATATTTTGTTTGCGATAACGGAATCGATGGTAGACGGGTGTCGGTGGATTCCAATCTTGCGTCAAGCGGTAGGACGCGAGCCTGGCTCCTCACCCTACGCACCCCTGTCCCACCCACTCCTGGTTCCACCGGTTCATTATGCAGCCGCCCACGCCGCGCGCCAATCACATAGCGGCGCTGCGATATTGCTCACTCGCTAGAGATTTCACTCATGTTTGTCGACAGTATTAAAGTCACATTACATCAAATATTATCTGAACTCACCTATATTTCTAAACCTATACTGTGTATTGTTTATGTTATCATCGATAAATTAAAAAAAGTATAAATAAGAAAAAAATTGCAATGTAAAAAAAGCGGATGGTGAATGGTATCAATACATCACTGAGAAAGTACCCCACGCTTTTTTACATCGAATTTTTATTCTTATTTATACTTTTTTTAGTTGGATGTTTTATAAAAGCGTGTTTTTTATTTTTTAACTATTATTTATTTTTCTTTTTTTATATTATTGCATTGTCATCGGTTATTGATACGTGTGCAAAGTTTCAAATTAATCAGAAACCTAGAAATTGGTTAAAATTATGCTCAAAGAATCCGTATACATATTTAGATACAATCCAAGCTAATAAAAACGTGTTAAAAAGAGTACCGTGTTTTCTTCCGCCGACTTTTTTTCCCGGTCAACTTTAGTCAACAGGGGACTGTAAGGCGATGTGCTGATTTCATATTGTATTTTTGACTTTCACTAAGTAGAAATAAATACCTCATAACAGATTATAATATCTGATAAATAAAGTCAGAAAAAAATAATTTTTAGTATACTTGAATATATTAAAAATATTATAAAAACACGCAAAGAAATATTTCTACTTAATAATAATAGTATAAAAATATTTGCGTAAATATAAAAGAAAATAGACAAAAGATAAAACCAATAAAAAATTAAAAAAAAAATTACAGACCACGACCCTGCCAGGATTCGAACCTGGAATCTTCTGATCCGTAGTCAGACGCGTTATCCATTGCGCCACAGGGCCGATAACTTATAGGCTAAAATTATCCATTACTATCTAGTTCCACTCATTGCTATAATATATTTTACACAATGTATTTGCAAATTTTAAGCACGTGCTTAGTTAAATACTTTCTTTTAAACTCTTCAATTCTTCACTACTAGTCGCTGTCTACGAAGTTTTATATATATCTTTCAGTTTTTGTTATATGTTTTCCAAATATTCTAATAACATAACTTTCTCATGTATTTGTCTATGTTTGATGCATTAAAAATGGAAATTACAAGATAATTTACGTGAATTACAATTTAATTTATAGTGTACTAGTTTTTAACCGCGGCTTCGCTCACGTTGAAGCTCTTAAATAAGTATCAAAGATTGCACCGAGTGATAACTAAAGCAATAAACTGGTACCTAACCTCGAAAAAATTGGAATAATTTTAGCGAAAATGTATACAAAAGTTCAAAACAGCTGAAGCTATAGTCAATAAGATATTAATTTGAAGTTTCTGAAGTCGCTAAATTTTAAATTTTTTCGACAAACATTCATGTCTGCACAAAATATTTGTGTGAAAAATATTTTTTTAATAATAAGTATCCTATATCATATTTAATACCTCTAAGAGTATGTGTACAAATTTTCATGATAATCGGTTCAGTATTTTTGGCGTGAAAGCGTAACAAACAAATTTACATTCGAATTTATAATATTAGTATTGATATATTATCGTGTACAGATAAACACGATTCATCGTGCAGTCGTCGGAAATCAAAGTATAAAGATTCCTAGTATTGCTAACACTAGGTTAAGTAGACTTAAAATTTTGTCAAAAACTAGAATTTCATTTCAAAACGATAACAGAACTGGTATTTTTAAATAGGCTTTTAAGCTACATCGGTATCGGTGGTACAGTGATGGTACAGAGTCGGTGGTAGTTTATTGACGTTCAAAAAGAGTTCTGTAAAGAATCGACTTTTAATAAAAATATTTTGATTTTGATTTTTTGACATTTTAATTGAACAATCAAATTTCTGTGTTTAAACAACAACCGCAGAATAATAGGGAAATTGTTAACGAGAAAAGAGCAAGCAAACCACCTGATATTAAGTAGTTGCAGCCCATAGACATCTGTACAACCACAAACACGACCGAAATCCTATCTGAGCACGAACGTATGCACCAAAACCTTCCTCAGGAATCTCTCCCCGTTGTTGAAAACTGTGAGAAAATCCGTCCAGTACTTTTTGAGTTTATCATGAACAGACAGACGCGACGGGGGACTTTGTATTATTTATTTAGAGAAGATAACAATAAAATATGGAACGTAACGTTAACCTACGTTAACATGCTCAGTTACTACTCTTTTAACATAAAAATAGATACCGAAAATCAATACAAAAATAATCACTTTATCATTCATACTTAAACAAGTACCTAGTCTCTTTGACTGGCCCTGTTCGCTATTGTTTCGCACTGATTCGTCTTTCTTTGTGACTTTGAACGTGAAATCATAAAGCTTGCTCTTTTATGACCGCTGTTACCCGGAGGCCACGAAACATTTGAAGCAATCCGCTCTTGGCGACAAGCGACAGCGTTGAGCGTTAAGAGAAAAATATGTTTTCGACATTGTAGGACTATAAAACTATTCTTCGAATTGTAGCGATATTTGCTATTTGCAGATTTGCTGTAGCGTCGAGTTGTTGAAGGTAGTGTTGGCAACCATACTCTAGATTAAACCTACATACAGGCTTAAAACAACTGTAAAAAACTATCAAAAAATTACTATAAAAAGTGAAAAAATGTAAAAAAAAATAAATTTAAATTAAAAAAAGTATGAAAAAGAAGAACAATAAAAAAATAGTTCTATTTTTTCGTCAAAACATAATAGCGAGGTTTGGGAAGAGGGTTAAAAAATTGTGAACTAATTCGTCCTCTCTTGATTCTCATAAAAGCAACGCTATCAGCTAACATTTGCATTTCGTGGCTTCGGTCTCGACCTTTCGACGCTTGTAGCGTTTAAGCTTTAAGCGGTGCGTACGTTTCGTGGCCTAGGCATTACAGTGGGCGGAAAGGTCGCCTACGCTCAGCGTTCACTTCCATTGAATCGTGTACTCAGATGAATGAAAGGCTGTTTAAGCTTGCTATTGTTTGCAAGCGTTTGATTGTAAGTAAATCTTTTATAGAGGTATTTTGTTTTTAATGAACTTGTTAATAAATGTTAGATTAGTTCTATTATTTATTATGAAACAGTAAGAAACGGGCATGCAGGCCACCTGATGTTAAGTGGTCACTGCAGCCCTTGGAAAACCACGTCCAATCTGAAATAGAACAGAAGTTCTATTCAAGGATGGACGCGGATGCGGTCCTACTCTTGTGGACTAATATGGTCGCCTCCAATAATGTGTGTCCGGCGACCACACCTCCCCAACCGAAACACAATACATGAAAAACATGTCGCTTTACGATGGGTTATAAGGGTGGCGGTGGTACCGCCCCGGGCGAGCTCTAACGGCTCTACCACCTTTAAAATGTTCTTGTCTTCAGAATACTGCTCCAATATCTCGTGGTAAAAGGCGACTGAAAGGTGTCTTATGAGATCGGAAGCCATTGTGAGAACTTGAGCCAATGTTTCGGGACCGGAAGCGGTTAGTGAGAGCTCGAGGTGTTTCGTCGAAGCGCCGGATATGACCTCGGTGTGAATGTTCGCACACCCGGGTAGGCAAACGGTTCCCTGGAGCCAGGAAGTCCGAGATACGCCGCGGAGGCAGTGTATTAGTAAATATGTGAAGTTTGAAAGGTGGGAGATCTATAGAAAGGTGGAAGAACTCTCGTTCGATCGGGGAAGTAACACCGCTGCCCTCATAATCCGCCGTAAAACATTACTTGTGTTTCGGTTTGAAAGATGCGGTTGCCGGCTACACTTTGAAGAGAGGCGATCATCTTAATGTTCAGGAGTAGTAACGTATCTACGTTCGAGCTCAGACAGGATTTCGGTCGTGTTTGTACTCGTACGTGGATGTTTTTGGGCTGCAATTACTTAACATAAGGTGGTTTGCATGCTTGTTTGTTACTCTTCTCACATGAAAAAAGGCGCATAATTCTAACGTAAAATTCACTATTCTGATAATCCCATGAAGCAGAATCCCGGTTGGGGATGTGGTTGCCGAGTACACACTTACACTTACTTAAAATGAGAGAGGGGCGCGTATATGCTAAACATTGTGAAGTTACCGCGCATCTCTAGTCTAGAGAAAATAACTCCAGTTTAGTGCCGCCTCCCGCAATCCAGACTCGATGTATATATGAAAGCTGGAGTCAAACTGTTAATGGAAATAAAGCATATGTATTCTCTTAAAATTTTATATCAAGCGCCCCCCTCTCATTTAATAACCTAAAATTTGTACCCCCTTCATGTTATGTAAGAGTCCCAAGAAGTCGATCACGGACTCGTCATTATGATATAAGTTTGTTCAAATTAGTGATGTGCTGGATTGTTACAACTGTTTATCTTCGTACAGATATCTACGGCTCTTTTTTTAAAGGTGGTAGAATCGTTACAGCTCGCTCGGGGCGGCACTACCGCCACCCTCATAACCCTCCGTAAAACAACATGTTCCTCTTGTATTGTGTTTCAGTTGGGGAGGTGTGGTTGCCGGATACACATACACATTATTAGAGGCGACTATCTTAGGCCTCAAGGGTAGGAACGCATCCGCATCCATCCTTAATTAGAACTTCTGTTCTATTTGAGATTGGACGTGGTTGTCTATGGGCTGCAGTGATCACTTAACATCAAGTGGTCTGTATACCCGTTTCTTACTCTTTCATTATGAAAATATAGTCCCCAAATCCGCAAATATGAATCTCGAGCTAAACTTTACACAATAATTAATATGAATACAAAAAATGATATTTCGTTTTATTACTAAGGTTAATATTTAGTACCTTATAACTTACTATATTCGATATCCGTAAGTTATTAAGCACATTGAATGGTTTAACATAAAATTTATTAATTATAAATTATAAATGTACAGTTAAACAGTATTTAAAAGTATTTCATTATTACATGCGAATCCAATTTCCATTAAGTATTTTAAAATTTAACGATGAGAAATATCCGTATAATATCCGCTAGAAAGTAACGCATACTAATAGATACATAACTTATCCTTTTCGGATATTGGTCAACGGATACGGTTAACCGACACATTATTACGGAAAACGAGTTAAGCAACGTGATCAAAACTTCACTTTTATATTGCCCTTAATCTGGCAAAACTCTTAATGTTTTGGTAAAGAAGCCCTGCAAACTCCGTAACTTATCACGATGATGAAATTTTTAATTTTAATTGTCAAAGTTGCAAAATTTGTTCGAGTAGCGAATAATTACAGAAAGTTATTTAAAAACAAACCAAAAAGAAGTTTCTTGGCCGAATTAATCGACTAACTTCTAGTTGTGTAATAATTCGTTGGATCTACGAGTAATATATATAGTATTTGCTCTAAATACATTTTTTTTAATTGTGAAAGAGTAGGAAACGCGCATGCAGCCACCTGATGTTAAGTGGTCACTGCAGCCCATGGAAAACCACGTCCAATCTCAAATACAACAGAAGTTCTGTTTAAGGATGGACGTGGATGCGTTCCTACTCTTGAGGACTAAGATGGTCGCCTCCAATAATGTGTATCCGTCCATTAAGTAATAGCGACCAATACCTTCGGATGCATTTACGATATCACATTATAGATCTATGAAATTCTCGAATTTTCTTTATCATAATATGTACGTATTATACACATAGACGAAACTTTTAAATCGCTCTGTCCATTGATGAAAACTGCATTAAAATCCATTGCGTAGTTTGTAAGATCTAAGCGTGCAGATGATGGGAAACTACTTTTTTTATAAAAGATAAAAAAATGCAAGTAAAGATCAGTTTTTAAACCGAAATTTATTTATTTTATTTTCTACCGAAATGCAAGGGATTTTTGTGATGTGAGAAGTGATTGAGGCAACCTTTGGATATCGACATGCGAACTTAAAGAGGCCGAAAGTTCTATCTGAGGTCGTACTTAGATGCGTTGTTCCTTCTAAGTCAGCTCATTTCTAAGTGTAGCAGCAAAAGCAAAATCGCAACACTTTTTTGTTATAGCAATGGGTGTGGCGGTGGTGCAGCTTACACCACGTTGATCTTACCTCGCCGTAGTCAGGAGTGCGAACCACGTTGGGTGGAGCCTTGGTAACTACGCGGCCGTAGGCTTCGCGAGGGATTGTTGGGTATTGGTACCGGAACCTGTGAACAAGAACTTATTATTAATCTTTTATTGACATATTTATATGATTCACCCCTTATCCCCTGTTAGGCATAGGTCACACTGGGCAACTGCCTCTGTCCGACAGAGAAGAAAAGACCATTAATACCCCATGTTTGTCAAGTACAGATTGTAAACTTCTTACACCTTTGATAACTTTATGGAGAACCAGACATGCACGTTTACTTCACCGTTAAAGCAAGTGATAATTAATTACTTATAATATTTATTTATTTAATGATTTATTGTATAACCTCTTATAGAGAAATTTTACAAAAGGGCAAACTTATTACCTGAGGGCATTCTCTGCCAGTCAACCCTGGGTGGATGCAGAATATTTGCGACAGGTGTAATGTAGTGTAAATAGATATAAAAAGATTTAATAATATAAATAGTAATTTGAATGTTGTTCTTATCTAACGCATTAGGGTACCCTGTAATATTAGATATAAGTTTGTATGCAAAAAATAAAATTTCTAATACCCAGATAACTTGCAAAATGTAGAGGTTTCGAACTGATGACCGCGTGAGTGAATATATTCATGTTCAAATGTATTTATTTTGAAAATTTGTCAGCCATATAACCATTAAAATTTATTAGAAGTACTAATTACAATTACTTCAGAGTAATATACTTGACATACCAAATTATTTTTTTAAGAAGTAGTATTAGTGCCAAACATACGTTTTCATTGTAATAAAAAAATCATTACAAATAATTCCAATTAACCAGTACCAAAAACTGTCCACAATTAACCTAGAAGAGGACGGAAATCCTATCTTAGGCCGTACTTTACGTAGAAGTAATAACCACTCCTAAGAACTAAGATGGTCTTCTCGCTTCAAAGTGCACTCAGAACTACACTTGAACCGAAACAAGAAATGGTTCACGACAAATGCTTCCTACAATATCTCACCTCGAAATGAAAATAGTTAATTAAGGTAGCGTAAGGTAAGGGGTACATAATCCGCCGTAAAGAATTACTTGTGTTTCGGTTGGACAAGAGCGGTTGCTGGCTATCCTTTCAAGCGAGGCGACCATCTTAGTACTCAGGAGTAGCAACGCATCTATGTTCGAGCTCAGATAACATTTCGGTCGTGTTTGCGATTGTACATGGATGTCTGTGGGTTGCGACTACTTACCATCAGGTGGTTTGCATGCTCGTTTGCTACTCTTCTCATATAAAATAAAAATATAAAACGTGCTTGCGCATCCGAGGCTTGAACCCGGGACCTCACAGCAAACAGATAGCGGTGACCTTTTAATCTAGTATCGAATATGTAAATTAATAATTAGGTAATCTTTAAATGTCACACATTACATTCAAAATACCAATATGAATGTTCGATCACGCACCATAATTATTCCTTGTTTACTAATGATTTAATTAATTATATTATTAATTTAGTATTAGGCATACGAACATGTATACGCACTAATTAATTCATTACGCTTATTATAACTGGCTCTTGTCCGCGGGTTTGCTCGCCTAGATATTGATAACATGATACATATATGCGCGTGCCAAAAATTTTTTTTAAACAAATAGTACCACGTTTGATCGACGCTGCCGGCGACAAGAGGGCTGGCTCATATCTCGCGCAGAGATGCGATTGCTATCCAGCGCGGGAATGCAGCTTGGAACCATGCTGCACGGGCACGGATTCCCTTTAGATTGTTTAGGGTAGGTTTTCATTTTAATTAGTTTTAAGAGTTTCATCATTGTATATATGAAAAATAAAATATTTTTTTCAATAAATCATGAAACTCTAATTTTATCTTCTCAAGGGTGATGTGTGACATTACTTTCTTAGGATAATGGTCTCTATCATTGGAAACCTTGTTTTTGGAAGTCGGTTAACAACAGTCGGGTAAGTCGGGTTTTATAAGATTTTTTTAAATTACCTTATTTTTATTTTTATTTTAAATTATCTTATATCTTAAATCCTTCATTTGTACAGTTATCTAATACTAAACTGACGGACTCATAAAATGCATCAAAGGTCAGCATTACTTTTGAATTAATATTTTTTATAAGTTTGCAAAATTTAAATTAAATTTAACGAAAATGTCGAAAATTGCAGTACAAGATAAAATTATATCCGGGAATAAGTTATGTGCATAGTCTCAAATTCGTCTGTAAAGGGTAAAGTTTGATATTAATTCGTATACGTCAGTGTTAAATAACACTAATGCAATTTATGAGTAAAGAAGTAAGTTATAAGATATGAAGGAAGTAACTGACTGACTCAGGAAACAACTCAGTCAAAATCCCTGATCCTGTAAAATTGTCCGATTATACCTGATGTATACTCCTGGCCTAGGGTAGATAGAGCTGTATTATTTCATTGGATTGCATTGTATCATTGACATCTATATAAGCAAGGCCGCGGAATGAAACTAGTTTTAAAATAAAATGGAAATTCCTCAATACTACTCTGTCTTCTTATCAAAGATATATATGAATAGACAGATATTTAAGAAATCCTTCTTTAGCCATTTGATTGCAGAATCCTAGAGAGTCATGGGCGTCTTCCTGCTGGTATTTATAAGTCTGCGGCAGTATTGGCAATCGTACGATTTAAATAGTTTTTATACGATCTTTGTTACTTACAATGTGCGATCCCATTTACGATATCGTACTCAAAATAAACGACCTTACACAAATCTTCTAACTTATAACAAAATATTAAAATATTAAATGAAATTAAGATAATATTGTGGATTTAAATTATTTAGAAGGCTCAGGAGTAGCAGCGTATTAACGTTCGAGGTCAGATAGGATTTCGCTCGTGTTTGTGGGTGTACGTGGATGTCTATGGGCTGCGACTGGTCATCAAGTCATTTGCATGCTCGTTTGCTACTCTTTTCACATAAAATAGTGATATTTCGTAACGTATGTTAAGATTCCCATCAAAATGAACGTGGCAACACTGCACTAGTATTCAAAACTATTCTTCTCAATACACGCGTGATACATTCTTGGGTTACTCTTGTATTTATATAACAGTAGCTCCTCTTTCCGTGACAAAGTAGCGCTATTACATAGGATCGCGTGGGCGTTTTCTCTCCCTGAGACGTTAACAATGACAGGGAGAATAGGATTGCCTGAGAGGAATATTTTTCTTTCTCAAAAGGAATAAGATTACTTTAAGTTTTCAGAGGTTTGTGCACTAAGAATTGTGAGTAAAAATATTATAAATTTTGTGCTCTTTTATCGAATATAAAACTTTTATTATTTTTGATGTTCAGTTTTTATTTAATACTAGCTGTGCCCGCGACTTCGTCAGCGTTTAATTTACATAATTCTAAAATCATGAAACAACGTATACATGCGTCCAGTGATTGTTTAATTTCTCGCCCAATTTACAAAAAAACTTAACTTATTATGCACTAAAACCTGCTGCAGGAATCACTCTATCTGTTGTTGAAAACCGTGAGAAATCCATCCAGTACTTTTTGAGTTTATCACGAACAGACAGACAGACGCGACTGAGGACTTTGTTTTATAATATTTATAGATAATGAAATTATACCTACACGAAGTCAATTCGATTGATGTGTAGAAAATAAGACAATTTTATTAATCTTCAAAAAATTATAATGGGCACTATGAAGGGCTTAGGGCATGCGGTTTTAAGGTATTTTGATAGCACTTAGGCATAGACTTATCAGGTTATGTGGGATGTGTTAAATGGGGATGACGTTAAATGGGATATAGGGATTAAATGGGTATTGTCTCGAGTGGTTAGAACCGAGTCTGGACCATGTTTATTTTAGAATAAAAGTAATTATAACTGAGAAACTGATTTTAAAGACATTGTATCTGTTGGATTACTATCCTGAGGGACTCTATTTTTAATATATTTATATCTTATACTCCTTGTATATAGATAATGTTCTCATTTTAAATAAAAAATATTCTAATTTAGAAATTCAATGAATATTTCTCTAACCCTACGGGTATGATATTTTTTCTCCAAATTTAATTGGGACCAAACCTACTCGTAATGTAAACAATTCCAGATAAAAATTAAAATCCAAAATTTCCAAATCACTCAATAAGGAGTTATGTGAAAACATATATATAAATAAATGACTGAATTTTAAACGTTTTTCTTTTTTCAGTCTTTGAAGTCTGTTCACGAGACCTTATAGTCGTGTGCTTTTCTTTTTACTAATAAATTCTTTACTCCTTTTTCTTTATTCTATTTATTCTATTTATCTTTTTATTTTAGCTATATGATTTTTAATCACTATTATATATTTTTAATCATTTCAATTTTTCCTATCCTCATAGTGCATGCTTTGAAATATTTACCATTATACATATATTGTGGTGGCGGATGGTTGCAAATAAGTTTTTAACAACTTAATAGCGTGGATTTCCGCAAAGTAACGCCTGACACTATTAACTATTTTAGTTTTTTTTTATTGTATAGGAGTAAGAAACGAGCATGCACGCCACCTGATGTTAAGTGGTCACTGCAGCCCATGGACAACCACGTCCAATCTCAAA
>DWON01001727.1:0-23207 GCA_018251015.1 Phocides pigmalion okeechobee
TAATTATGTTATAAATCATGTTAATTTAATATAATAAACAAAATTGTTTAATGTTAAGTAAAATGAATAAAAATTACAAACATCGTTTGGATTATATACTTCTTTCATCTATCAGCTTTGACTACTGTTTGAGGAAGGCATTAAAAAATGGACTCTTGGGCGCCAGTCAGTTCAACCCTACGGTGTCTCATCTCTGGATCTTAACTTATCTGGTGTATATCGTTGTAAGATAGTCTACAAGTAAGAATCTAGATTTTCCACATGAGGTCAAGATTTATAATCCATTTCACATATATCAAATTTTTAGTAATCATTTGCTTACAAATTAATTATTTGGCTTTAACGACGAAAGGAAACATCTTGAGAAAACCTGATCTGAGAGGTCTTTGTTACGTCTCTAGGTATGGGACGTCTACCAGCGTATTGGACTGCAGTGTAACCTCTCTTATTCTGAAACTACATCCACGCTGAGCAGTGGAAAATAATAGATTTTTACACAAGCATACGAGCGTGCAAGCCATCAGATGTCCAAGATCTGGTCCACAACCGACTTCATACAATGATTTTAAGTTTATATCAACGCTAAATTTATATATTTCACTTTGTAAGGGTTCGATAAAACTATTTTTTAATTATTGATATAATTTATATATTTCACTTTGTAACGGGTACTCTCGATAAAACTATTTTTAATTATTGATATTTCGAACCACCTGCATTGCACGTGGTCACGGCTAAACGCTTTGGATGCAATTAAGAATCCTTAATGCTACTTACATAGTAAAATAGTACTTAAATCTTAAAATTATGCTAACGCTAACCAGCAAACGAGGCTCTAAAATTTAGGCTCCCATAAATAAATCTTCCGAAGTTAACACCGATACTCTGAAATTTGCGGCAATAACCTTAAATTTCTCTTCCGCTTTGCAAATAAAATGTTTTACAATCCGAATGCCAAAAAAATCTTTCAAACAATTATTATTAGTCCCACGTTTGATCGACGCCACCGGTGATAAGAGGGCTGGTTCATATTTAGCACACAGAAGACTGCTATTTAACGCGGGAATGCGTTCTTGGAATCGTGCCGCATGGGCAAAGGATTTTATTTTTCTTACAGCAACAATCTCACTTATAAACATGGAGACAAAGTAATTTTGATAGATTTGCCGTATTTAACCAACAAATTTTTAGAATTACTGCTTTTTGTAGGAGCATGTATGTGGATGAATGCATGTTAAGTGTAGCCAAACTGGTGTATAATGTGTATAACTCCTATTATTACCTTTAACTTAAACGGGTTGCATATCCTATGTGAGCTGGTACTTAATTTATAATGTTGCTATTCCTGAGGACTAAGATGATCGCCACGCTTCAAAGTGTAGCTGGCAACCGCACCTCTTCAACCGAAACACAAGTAATGCTTTACGGCGGATTATGAGGGCGGCGGTGGTACCTCCCCGGTCGGACTATAGTTCTTCCACCTTTATGATGATATGTGATATAAACTATGAATTATTTGGACCTTTGTTAACACAATAGAATCCAAAACAACAATAATAATTACACTTTTCGTCTGTTTGGCTGTGTCTTTGTACGCGCTAATCTCAGAAACGGCTTAATCAATTTCAGTGTAGTGTCATTAATATTCCAGTAAGCGTCTCTTAACATTTAGTATTCGTTTTATTTCAATCGATTCATAAATAAAAAAGTTATATAGAACGGAAATGAGTACACGAGAACTTCTTGCTATTAGAAAATGTAGAAAAATCCGAAAATTAAAGCGAAACGAAATAGCAGGTAGCTGGTTGTGTTAAATAATTCAACTTGTAAACATATCCAGCCCGACGCCGCGTCTATAATTCCAACAGTAATAACTCGTCACTAAACATTTATTTTTACAGCAATAAACTTAGCACGGTGGCAATTATACGGCGTATTTCACAGTGATTGAGGATGGAGTCGCCGCAGGAACTGATCTACTTTGCACAGTATTTGTGTCAAACAGAAGTGTTTAGCAAATAAGATTTTATTACTATCGTAAAGAAAACGGTGTTGCGTATAAGTATTGCGATGCTAGCATCGATATTTTAGCGAACTTTTAGCGGATCGTTGATCGCTAAAAGTTTTTTTTCATGTGAGAAGAGTAACAAATGAGATGCAAACCACTTGATGTTAAGTAGCCGCAGCCCATAGACATCCATGTACAACTACAAACACGACCCAAATCCTGTTTGAGCTCGAATTTTATCTACGTTGCTAATCTTGAGGATTAAGATGGTTGTCTCGATTTAAACTATAGCCGGCAACCACACCTCCAACCGAAACACAAGTAATGCTTTACGGCGAACTATGAGGGCAGCAATGGTACCTCCCCGGTCGAACTATAGTTTTCCCACCTTTAATTCCGGGTCCATCTTCTGGCAGGAAGACATCTGAGTGTTGGAATTATGATTTGAATTTGAATTTCAAATATGGTTTGCACGATAGTTTGCTTCAATTTCATTAAACATTTATCTATCAAAAATTGCTTTAGCTCAGGCAGTGTATACTAGTCTTTAAATTACTCCTGTCAGCAATATTGTGATCAATTTTCGATACGTCACATGGAATCACTGCCAATCGGGAGAGAATTGATTATTTTTATCAATACATGCATCAGTTACAGAACAACAAATAATAATACGAGGTACATGTTGAGATGGTGGTGATACGCTGAACAAAAGGAGAAATCGCCATGTTTGTCTGTTTGTGCATGTACTGTCGTTGGAAAGTCAGGAGGTCCGTGTTATGAACATATCTTGTATATACATACCTAGCTCAATTTGTCTTTACACATGCAAAGAACTACTAACTAAATTGTTGAGAGATCTCTTTAATTTTATCGACAGGGGATGTTTTTCCAAAAACGCTGATACATGATGTAAACACAAGTAATGCTTTACAGCGGGATATGAGGGCGGCGATGATATGTCCCGTTATCGAATTATCCCGCCTTGAAATTTGTAACTGACATTGGTCCACTAATGATGATAAATATATTTGTCTATCGGTACGTTGTGTGTGTCGCACCTCGCTTATGGTACTCGATATAATCTTACAAAACGCCCGTGGGAGGCTACGAGATGCTATCAGCGTCGGTGGCGAAACGACACGTAACACTGTCAATCATGTTGCCGATTTACATATTTACTTGTATGTTAACTCACTTGAGCCGCAGGTGAGTGATTTTGCATCTAAGAAAGTTTATAAAGCCGCGGATTACTGCCTGCCGGTGCCCTTAATACGAACTTAATTAAAACGACTCGCAAATAAAAGTGTTCTTGATTTTATATCGAATCTTATTTGTATCGAATACGTCATGATTATCTCGATATAGAACGAGAAACTTTTCGGTTTTCGAAAAGCAGCGCCTCTAGTGGCATACTTGTGAACTAAGCTTTGACAGTACATTCAAAGAATATAATTTCAAATTGAACATTGACAGTATATATTTGACTCACTATTTTGCCAATGTGTTAGGAAGACGAACTACGAATGAGATGGCATATTTAGCTGTAAAAAGTAGCATTTATATTAAAATAGTTTACCAATGTTGTCGGCGCCGAAAGTAGGTATCTATATAAATGGACCCTAAGATGGAATTGACTGCAAGCGTCATAGCAGCCACTTGTTTTGACAGCTCATTCCTCTATCAGTGGCAGTATCTCAAATTCGTAAGCTATTTAGACATTCTTATCAAATATTATCGATCGGGATTACAAAATGTACAGTTGTGTAAAAGGATTTGAATTTAGTACAGAAACATTAATATATTTTTGGATAAATGTCGCAAGGAGGTATACTAAATTGGAGACATGAATACTAGTTTTAGCTAGTAATTTTATATGTACCATTATATTAGTGCGTCTTGGGGATAGCACTGACTTATATGTGACGGCAACTGGCATTACAGTCTCTAATAATTTCATAGTTTTATATACATGTGATAGGACGTCTGTTTATTGCCGCAAGCAATCAAATCAATATTTTCATAAATAGTTTTATCATCTTAAAATAGCGAAATCATTCTGTAAAGTGTGTGTATAGGTAATCATAAAGATATGTTTATTGCTCTTATGTCTTTATTTGCTATTACGTAATTTACGTATTATCCGTAGTAAGACATTTTCCGAAGCGATGGTAGTCGGTTAACATACAAAGAGTTTTATAAGAATCTACTTTAAAGAAATGCCGTATGAATTAAGATTTAGGATTTCAATTATCCATTCCATAGCATTCTAGTGACAAATAAAAAAAAAAGAAAAATTTACAAAAAATATCCCTCGTGTTACGACGCTGTTATTTTTTAGTTTAATTACGTTGGTTTACCATAAAAAATTGCAATCGATATTTAACGTGGGTATGTTGTGTAAATAAGAAAAAAATAATGTACTTTTCAAGTCTAGTTTAATTGTCACATCGATCTGCTAATTCGTGAGCCATGCCGTACTTTTGCAGTATTTTTGCCGTATTTTTGACGCACTTTTGTCGTACTTTCGCCGTACTTTTGTTGTGCTTTTGTTCGTCTATAACTCTCGTCGTTACGAATTCTATCACGTAGCATATCCCTCTCCATAACCTGTACTTCATAACAGACACCTACGGCTGCAATAAAAGACCACATTTCGACCCCGTCAATCCCCCCGGTCAATGGCAACCCACTTGTAGCAGCATTTGTAAACCCAACTTATTAATGTAAACTAAGCATTACTTACCGAGAACTGAGCTTTGTGACGTTTTCTAGCGGAACGTACAACGAAATTAATGGCCGTTGCACTAATTACTTGTAATACCTGTGGCTTTTCTGATAACTGGGAGGCGTTACGATATATCTTACGTAGAAAGCTGACTTACAAAGGCAGACTCGTGCAAGGGAAAAGTGATATAGGAGCCACACGCAATACTGCCAGTGTTGCTAGCCTAGATAAATTGCCTATTAATAAGCAGTGATCCTAAACGTATCTATTTATATTGTGAGCGTGGTAAAATAAAAAACATATACACATATTTTGTAACACGTATTTTGAGAAGTCCGTAAATAATTAATCAACGGAATCTAAGCTTACTATGTATTTCCATTGACAAACTCTATTTCAATAGATGCAATAGATTTGAAATTTTTATAAATTGAGAATTACAACGGCTCACATTAAATGAAATGCAACGATTACGTTTGAAAATCAATCATTCATTCTCCATTCTGTGGTTTGCTTTAAGTCGGTAAAGTAAAAATATTTTTTGTTTCGTCTTTTGTTTTGGTAACTCCCATCAATCTTCTATATTTGGAAAGAGTTTCATCTTAATTAACAAACTCAGTGGAGTTCCAAGCAGTTGTTATAGCTATTTCGATCTCAGATATTACGCCTTGTTGATATTATAGTGCGTGATTATATTTTTCCTAAATTGTTGTTTTTGAGGTTTTTGGATTTTGCCGCAGCGGCTCTGTATAAAAATATTTGCCCCGATTGTAAGTATGTTTATTATACTACAGAATATAAATACAACAGAAAAGATAAACACAGAGTGAAAACGGAGATGAGATACCACAGTCAGTCTTATCCCCCAAGCGTGTCTAGTGTAGGCGTTTGTCATATGTAGGTATGTAGGTCCAATAACCGATATACCAGGTATTATGTATGTATGGAAAATAGTACAACACCAAGCACCTGGCAACACTGTCGCTTACTATAATGAAAACACTACCTGTTCGGCGCATACCCGCCGCGCGCAATGCATACTGATGGGCGCTAATGAAACGGGTTTTCAGTGATACCTTCGTATCGGTTCATAAATAGAAGAAAACCTAGTACTCTTATCAAGGGCAATAAGTGTTTCGACCATGCTGGAAGCCCTGTCAAATTTGTTACTAATTCTGCTAGGTGATAAACCATTACGGTTCAACTGTGCAAGTACCACTGTCATACACTTAACCCTCAGGAGTAGTAACACCTCATTGGACTTCGTTACAGGTGAAATAAAAAATTTATGGAAGAATTTTCAGAAGTAATTCGGCCATAGACCTTTTTAGGCACAAGTGTTCAGGTCCTATTTCAGCTAATCTTTTTTTGTGGAAAAGATGCAAATGAATAAACAGGTCATCTGGTGTTAAATGGACTTTGCAACCCATGGACATTTCAACCCCAAAGAAGCGTAAATTGTAATTGGACACCGGTGGTACCTCCCCGTTCGAACTATAATCCTACCGTGCAAGGTAGGATTAAATAACTACTATGCACTAATAAAATATGCTTATGCATAAACCAGAAATATCCGTCTCTTACACCTACTTTTAACATTGATCAAATGTTCCCTTGATTGTTATTTATACGTCTAGCTGGATAACATCTTGTTACACTTTTAGATGAAAGTGTGTAAAATATGGACCCGGTTAAGCGAAATTCATATCAATGTTACAAAGTTATAAGATATATGATAAGTGCCCGCAATGTTTTTTTCTGTTAATGCATTGCAATATTCCTCCGGGATTCCCTATGTCCTGCAATGGACATACTTATAATCTAGTAAGCAAGACCAAGATCCAGAAGGAAACCTAAATTATTATTTAGATATCTGTCTGATGGGGGATTGAACCTGATACTAAGTATCGTCAGGACACCTGACGGAAAGCGGGATTTATCGCAGAAAAGCACAAGAAAAGGCGAAGGAATTACCAATATATTATAAGTTTTGAAAGAGTTGTTTATTTTTTTGAAAAATCATATCACAGTGCTTCAAGTTTTTCTACATCTTCCAGACTCTAGGTATCAAAAGGCGCGATAGAGCACCCGATCAATTAAATGACTAAATGACTAAAATAAAAAAATATTAATAATAAAAATAATTATATATCCCCTTAAGGTATTTTGAGAAGAGACGCGTACTCACACAATTAACGATAATGTAATAATTACTACATACATTTTGATTTACATCAATTAAACACAGATATATGAAAAGAAAGTAGCATTTTCATAATTATGGTTAATAAATAAGTAGCTGTCAAAAGATTTTAATACCCACGTAACTGTATGGTTGAGCTACCAGTACATAAAAATCCTGCTGATCGATTCGCAAAAACATGTATTTTTTCGCATTCATTCATTCCGCATTTCCGCATTCATGAGCAATTCAGTGATCCCAAAACAAGTGTATGTGCAAGATGACATAAGATAATAATTCGTATATAATTGTTTATCTGCCTACAGTACACCTTCAAGCTAATTAGTAGCAAACTACTTAGATTTTAAAGAGATGAGCCAGGATCTCACTGTAAGCTTCCAGCTCAAAAAGGAAGCTCTACGGACGTAAACGTATCCAAAACTCTGCTGTCAAAATGAGCAAAATTTAAGCCGCTTCTATCTACCTTGACCAAAGTTAGGCCCTATATCGAAAGAAAATAAATAGCTAAAGAATTAAATTTTTGATGGAAAAGCAGAAGATAAGAAACCGGAAGGAATCTATTCTACTATGGTATTAGAATTTACAACACACTTGTAAACAGTACGACCAAAGCCGTAATTTTGCAATAAAGAAGCGAATGAGAAGAAGACATGCTGGAACAATTTTTAATTTATTTCATTTAAACTTTGGATCTTAGAGAGACCGAACTTATAGCACTAAGATGTGCACTATACTACAGCTGCATGAGATAATTTGAATCAAAAATAACTTGAACTTTAATGATAGCTTATTAAATCGTTCCAATCTTTGGTGAAATGTCCTTGGACTTAACTCGAACTGAGAGGCCCTTGTGCGGAAGAAAGTAAAAGTTTGGATATGTTAATAACCAGTTCAATGGAATAAATATTTAACGAAATAAGATAGCGAAGTTATTGGAATGCATATCATTCATATTGACGTTAATGATGGTTGCTTAACTTGTGATAAATGTCAAAATAATGTAGAACATGATATGAGGTATGTGTACGATATATATGTAGAATAGAATTCAATTAATATAAAATTATAACTTGATAGCTTAGATAAATGTACAAATGTCCTCCATTGAAAAAGTGCGCTACTCTCTATTATGAAGAGAAGGGGAGTGTAAAATTAAAAATTGTGTTATTACTATAAGTATAGAATTGTATTCAAAAAATAAATAATAAGTAATTTAAAATTATTAATAGGGTCTACTTCTCCTCGCAAACATTTAGGATCGTCTTCATCGCGTTTCGCGATCTAGGATCGAGATTTAGGATCGTCAATCTCGTAATCTCGTATAATCTCGTAAGCGACACATGTACTAATATAAGGCAGATTAGGCTTTTCATTAGATTCACCATCATTAAGTCTATCATCAAAATGAATAAAAGACAAGGTCGTTGGCTTTCTTTTTCGATGTTTTCTGTGCGGATAATTTGTAAAATGTATCTGTATAACAGGTCATAAGTACGACAGAGAACGCCTAAACTAATCTATAAGGCTACAGTAATCTCGATTAGTCTACAACGGTATTTATGGAGTCAATTCGGGAACGTAGTGCTTATCAGGCGAAAGAGAATGCTCCAAACTTTTGGCAACGCGCCATCGACGCTCCAACGAATTTTTGGTAAAAGAATTTTCTCTCTGTTATTTCCGGCAAAACAGTTTTTGGTTGTGGAATTTTCGACAAAAAGGAAAAAAAATTGCGACATTTTGTTTTACAGCTATTCGCCTGATTGCACTCTTTTCTATGTAAACATATAAATGTAATATTAACGTTTTAGTTTCTATACATACATACATACATGGTAATCGATTCATACTACCGACTTCAAGGTTTTACACACGCCAAAAGTATATAACAACGATTTAAAGAATAAATAAGATATAGGTATAATACATAAAGTCCATTTAAAAATAATTAACTTAATGTCAACACATGAATTGAAATTATTCCATCCATATGCATAAAACCACAAGGTTAACTCAACAATAATTTTAAAGTCATAATCAAAAATAATTCTGACAACTGCAGCAGAACAAACGCAGTAATGACGGTTATTCTCCTCAAATTTAAATTCAAGAGAATAAAAATTATACATGCAATTTTGTTGCAGTGTCTCGAACCTTTTATGCACCTAATTACAACTCTATATTTGTATTCGAATCTGAATGTTAACTGACTGATATGGTTTAATAATTATTTCGAAGCTGTATGCGTGTTTCCATTCCTTTTAATCACATTGTTATAATTGTGTTCAGAGCTTTTTATACCGAGTTTCTTATCATCCAACCTTTCACTTTTCAATGCTATTTATTATCATTCATATATCGTTGCAGATTTAATCCTACCCGTTTTTAATTAAAGATCGCATTTACTGAAATTGGTTTTAGACTGCCCATTATTGCCCAAGTATATGTGCTTGTTATTATTATTATTACTATGCGTCCTTCCATAGACTTATGTGCATTTAAGGTTAGCGATAGCAGATTATCTCAGAGAGGAAAGTGCCTCAAAGAAAATTTGATAAACTCAGCTTAGTTCAGTTGTTCTCAATTTTTTATATAAAAATGCCTTTTTATATGTAAAACAGGATCGAACAAATTTTAACTAAGTTTTTCATGCAACTATTTTCAATTTACAAACAAGAATAGGAGAGATATAAATTTAGGAGATACCTAGCATACAAATACTTTGTACGATTGTGTGCTATTTTAAACTTTTCCCATGATCTGTCAGTTGAGCCATAGGAATTAAAAGCAAAATATGAGTTATTTTGAAAGTTGTTCCTCACACAATGGAGTGAACACGACATTTCCGTTCACGGAGCTCGCCATTTGTTAAAACCTGGACATTTGTTGTTGTCGTCTGAATTTTCTTAGCTCTGTTTGACGGGAACAATTTATTTGTTGTTCAAATACTTGGAAATGGTCTCAGCGACGTTTTGTAGGTAATTTATGGCTCAAGTTCAAAGTACCAGCGTAAGCATTTAAAAGTATTTTCCTAACGCTGGCTTTACTTTGGCAGGTTCATTGAAGGAGTTTTCCGTATTTCCTTTAGTAAATATTACTCTTATATAAAAATGATTTTATTTTTGTCAATGATTCAAAAATATATAAATATAAAAATTACTACATATTAATTAGAAATTACCTACAGAAATATGGACGTATATTAATATTGAATGTAAATATTATATTTAATCCGATTTTTTTGCGTTTAGAGAACAGAAACCAATGAACAAACTGTCAACGTTTTACTGACGTTTACTGACGTCGTGCATAGATGCATTTCTACTCCTGAGGACTGAGATGGTTACCTTAGTTGTGAGTACAGCCGACATCCGACCCTCTCCAACCGAAAGACAAGAACTGTCGGCGAATTAGGAGGGCAACGGTTGCACCTCCCTGGTCGAACTGTAGTTTGAACATCTTGCAGAATCATTTTCACCTTCACTAATTGTAGGTTATAAAGAAATAAATATCTTATAATTAATTAAAAAAATGAATTTGGCTATATATACGTTGATAAACAAATATACATACATAGTACATATTGTGATGCCTGGTATATTGATAAAAATAATTCAAGACGGGCTTCCACAATGTAACGTATATATGTAATTTTGATCACCATTCCTTGCGATCACATTAAAATATATTAAAAAGAATCAACAGTATTATTGCTTAAGGATATGCCTGCGTAATTTATCAAGCTGTTTACCTTCCATTGTCTGAAAACTCAACACGACAATCCGAAAATAAGCACGCTTCCTGATTCCAGCTTCGGAAAGAATTTCTTGTTTATATTAATATAATAATGTTTAAAGACTTCTAGCGTGAAATAAGGTGTTAAGTGGTGTCTTGTTAGCGATTTTTGAAAGCGTTTCCGAGATCTATTTAAAGATAAGAGATATATTTAAGGTTGTAGAGTTCTATTACGTTAGCACTATGGCACCACCACGATATCTTTCTTTGAACTCTATCTTTTAGTAGGAATATTGTGATTCTCTGTTCTAATATGAAGAAATTAGCAAGTGAGACGAGCTATCCCAACTTAATTGATATCAACGTATCTGTTGTCGACTTTTGGTAGGAATTTACTTCCATTTGCAGTTGATTACAGATGCCCATGGGTGTAAAACTGGTATGCTCACCGATTTATTTATATACAATTATTATTATTATTTTATATCTTATTATTACATTTACAACCTCACACTAGGTCTCTGTGTCGTGAATGCCATGGACATATACAGGACGATTAGACACCCAGACCCACAATAGAAATCTAAAATAATCCTGGCCGGGAATCGAACCCGGAATCCTTTGCATGTCAGACACGTATGCCACTACGCTATGCGAGTTGTCTCACCTAATATTTAAACCAAACATCAAGGCTTCAGCTATATATGTTGTATTTGTTACTCCTGAGGACAAAGATGGACGCCTTATATGTAATTACGTCAGCCGACATCTTTCCGTAACGCAAAATATGTTCACTTAAGAAATTGTCTAGCAAATCTTAAACGATATTTTCGATAAAACTATCTACTTGAATCGTATTCGGCAGTAATTTAATATGTAAAAAACATTATCCTTTCCGGCACCGGTTTTGCAGTTTCAACGTAATGTACGGAGACAATGCGTCCTTGCAAGGCCGTCGGGCGGCGTGGGCGTTACCTTACTACTGGCTTGAAACGAGCCGATGTCTGTACAAGTTTGTATGCACATAAATGTTTCTCATCGGGGTGGGTAGTAAACAATGTTTAGTTTTATTTCAAGCAGTTACGCCGTCTATACGTTGTAATTAAATGTGATTGTTTCCATTGGTTGTCAATTCAAGCATCAATTAGGATAGTTGCAATAAAATAAAGACTTATAATATTTTTGTTATATTAGTGGTCGCGAACGTGCGTGCAGACTCAACTCAAACAGAACTGAAGTTTTATTTAAGAGTACGTAGTATTTATTTCAGAGTTAACGTAGATGAATTACGACTCTTGAAATAGTCGCCTTATTTCTAAACGTAGTCCCAACCGCATCTGTCCAACCGAAACACAAGTGTTGCTTTACAACGGATTATGAGGGCAGCGGCGGTACCTAACCGGCCAAGCTAAAGATATACCTGTCAAAAGTGCTTTCAGAATCAATTAGGATAGTTAAAATAAGATTTAGGCGCATAATAAATTCCCTTGGTTTACTGCGTAAAGACAAACAAAATATCAGAGATGACTTGCGAGAGTAAGCATAGTAGCAGTCCTGTCTAATTTCATAAAGAACAACTACACTATACATAGATAGTTGTAGTAAATTTCTAAATCCTCTCAAATGGTGGTTCCGCGGTTAGTATCCCTGGCATTAAAACTAATCATATGTTACTTCAATGGTGAAAGAAGACGGAAGGGAGCGGAGTTATAGTTCTCCATAAAATTTTCAAATGTGTGTAAATTCCACTAATCCGGTTAGCGTAGATAACAATTAGAACCGACTGCTTAAAACTCAAAGGCGTATGAAGTTTTGGAATGATCACCCATCCAAATATTACCCGCGTCCGACTTTGCTGAACTTTTTTTCTTTTATTTTTAATATATTATTAGGCTCACGTTTGGCTACTAACCCACCTGATGGAAAGCGAGATGCAGCCTAGGATATAGCACGCTTGCCTAAAAGATGCCTATTCACTCTTGTCTTGAATAGTTGCTGTATGCGTCGGGAAAAGCCGGCAGAGGATTCCACTCATTCGTAGTTTGTACAAGAAACGATTTATAAATGCAAGCCGTAGGCGAGCGCTTCTTATTCCTATTTATTATTTAATATTAACTATATAAATAAATGCCAATACGAGAAACAAACGAATGGCAATGCACGTCCTTGCAAGGCCAGTGTGGGCGCCAAGCATATTGCGTGGGATCTCTCGCCTATATGAGGTCACGGGCCGTGGGAAACAAAAGAGTATCTAAGGGAATACTACATAATTACAGCCTTACAAAGTCCCTTCGCCATCGAATCTAATGGACACATTGTTTTCGAAATAGTAACTTTAAAGAATATTTTTATCATCAATAAAATACCACCGATTCGTAAGTTCTATCTTTATGGAAAA
Organism: Phocides pigmalion okeechobee; assembly: GCA_018251015.1. Classification (NCBI taxonomy): domain Eukaryota; kingdom Metazoa; phylum Arthropoda; class Insecta; order Lepidoptera; family Hesperiidae; genus Phocides; species Phocides pigmalion. The sequence continues at coordinate 13,070 of DWON01001727.1, forward strand.
GAAATCTTTTTGATCAAAATATTGTTTTAATCAAAGTAAAAAGTTAGTCGCCCTCCTTTTCTCCACCACACCGCTCGCAGAAGGTTGCGGGATAATGCACATCAACTGAATTCGTGGCAATTTAACATAATTCGGTTTGTGCGTTTTTATTACCAGGTACGTAAAAGATGTAGCACAAACTTATCTTTGAGGTATTTCTTGTACAACATGACATGGGGATCTCTATAAGAGATACAAAGAGAGCTTTTCTTCAAAACGATGTCTTGGCAATTCCTCTTTAGTTGCAAATGTCCGTAAGCGAGCGTGACTGCTTTCCACGTGCCTGTTCGCTAGACTAATTTACTGTATAATAATAGTGGTGACAAAATAATCGATTACAAAAGCAGGAATCTTAGCCAAATATACGCACAAGTTATGTGATCTTCAAGTCATTTTTCAGGAAATAAAATACCAATAAAGCAGTGCTTTATTCCGCGCGGTGACTATCGTCGGCATTCCAGTTTCACAACTGATTTCCCCTTCCTGTTTTGAGCGACAATATTTATTTCGCCTTCAAAATAGTTTAATGTTGTTCGCAAGATATAAACGTGTCGTTCACAATTGCGTTAATTCTTTTTATTAGATTCTAAATTTGTCTTTGGGTTATACTTAGGTATAAACTATTTCACGGCTTTAAGACATAAGTTTGTTTTGTGAATACGTGATCTATATATATATATAAAAGTAAGATGGCTGACAATCCAACAGATCAATGGACAGCTGAAGTCACTAAACCTAATCTATATACTATACTGCGCAATTGACCAATGAGAAAGAATCTTTTCAAATGTCACCTCTAAAAGAGTACAATAGAATTTGTAAGTCATACCGATTTCTGCCAAAAAGTTTGATTATAAGAGCAGCAAAAAATTATAAGATTTTCTTTCACCTAAAAATTAAGAATGGACGCAAAACTAATCTTAAGGTGTTATAGACGTATGTATATTCTATCTTAGGGTGTCATATACAGGTGACATTACGTTATGTATTGGTCTTTTACTTAATTATTTGTTTACTTATTTTTTTGAATGAATAATTAAAATATTTCATCAATTACGTCAAATAAGCATTGTTATGTGCGTATACACTTTTTTATAATAGGTAAGTAGATAGTAACAAAATTTGAACTCACCAAGTCCGCAGATGAGGTACGTCGGCGGAGGCTTGAGCACGGACCTCGAGTAGGCCCCCCTGACTGTCTCCAGCGCTCTTGGAGCCCCCGCTACGAGCAGCACCCCCGGGGACACGTACCCCGCGTAGCGGAGCTCAGCCGTGGCCGCCGCTAGAGCCCCCGCCCACCAGCATTTTGCGTTCGCGGCCAGAAAACTCTGCAAAGACAACGAAATAAAACCATTTAAGTAAACTTTCAAATAGAATAAAGTGGTAGAACTATATTTCCAATATATATATATAAATATACCAACGTCGGCCACAAGATCCATCATGGAGCAATTATATGTTTCAAGATGAGGCGACTGACTTTGTCTGCAGGCACAGCAACTGTTCTACATTTAACCCCAAATTTCTTCTTGACCAGACTCTTGTTTCAGGTTAGATGTAGATACGAGCTACAGTGAATACTTAACATCACGTGGCCTGCAAACTCGTTTGCTGCTTATAAAGACGTATGCAATGTATATAAGTTTATGAACGAAGTTGTATTCACGGACTTTATAAAACACGGAGATTATATCATAAATTTGAATGAACCCGGTGAATATCCAATAATCACACCAATAATATTTGTGACGTGATTTTACGTGACGTATTTGACGTATTTGACGTGATTGTCGTTTTGTTTATTCAATTATGATTCTTACATTGTTCTTATCATTTAAACAAAATTGAATTACAAAATAGATGTAAATTATATTCAGATCCTCTCGTGGGTATCTCCGCAGAGAACATTAATGGATTCCAAGTGAATTGCACTTGCATTGCATTATGTTCGAAAATAGCATTAGGGATCACATGAATAATCTCTAAATATTAAAAAACAAAGTTTCTCATCGCGTCTGTCTGTCTGTCTGTTCGTGATAAACTCAAAAAGTAATGAAATGATTTTCTCACAGTTTTCAACTACAAGCAGAATGATTCCTGAGGGTTTTGGTGTATAATAAGGTATTTTTTTTAATACTATGGGCGAGAAATTAAATAGTTAAATTCAATTTAGTAATTTAGTCCACGTTCGAAATCGATGTTTCTAATGATTAGTTTTTGCAACTAAAATAATAATGAAGTCAATATAAACTCTATTACCCGAACGAAGCTGGGCCGGGTCGCTAGTTGTTGATAAATCAAAAAGGTTTCTTAGGTGATTCGGAATCTGCACGGTATGACCGGCAACAACCACTCCTATTTCTAATGTGAAGCAATCCTATGGATAGGCGTGGTTTTCCTTGTGTTTGTATCACAAGGTGTGGTTATCGATTCGTTGACATATGAGGCGACCTTAGTCCTCAGAAATAGCAAAAACAAATTCGAAACAGAATTATAAATTGGAACATACGGGACACCATTGGAAAGGCAGCGCTCTACAAAATCCTCATGATATGTAAACATTTGATAGGGGTATAAGTAGTTATAGTTCTAAAAGCGAGGTATTTCTACTTTATATCAAAACCCGTGTGCCTTTTATTTAGACTATTCTATATAAAAAAGTGAGGCGCCAATCGCAGTTCTGAGGAGTCAACAACGCGTCAGACCACAAATTTCTTCATCGGGATTGGCTTATTTGAATGAGAGGTACTTTGAAAGCTAATTTTACTTTTAATAATTAGTTCTATAGGTTAATCCTTTTGATCGAGTTCGTAATTTGTTAGTTATTACGCCTTTCATCGTCATAATTCATCTAGATGTTATTAATTGCCTGATAATAACTACCTTCCGTACATGTGATGAAGTGTCTTATACTTCAATTCTTTCTTTTAAACTTTCACTATACTAATAACGCTCGTTTAATTTGGAGCGACAGGTTTTTATTATGTCGAAACAAATCATCTTGTTTTTAGAGTAACTAAATAGAAGTTCATTTACCACCGTTTTTAACAACATCATGTATTAGAACCGTTTTGTTTTAAGTTGCCTGTGTGATGACTTTCTGATATATTTTATTTGAAATGAAATTTTACGCCTTGCTTTAAAATACTTTAGTAAGAAGACTAGCAAGCGAGCAAACAGGCTAATGGATGTTAAATTTTGACTGCAGCCCATCGGCATCCACATTCAACCCCAAACAAAACTGAAAGTCCTAAAATCCTATATAACGTTGTAGTTAGAAGTATCATTAATCCTGAGAACCACGATGGTTGCCTCGTTTTTAAATATACCCGGCAAGCACATCTCCTAACCGAAACACAATTATTTGTTGTGCAGACGGAACGTGGGTCAACCACTTATTAACTACTTGGTCTTTATTAAGTCCTTACACCTATTAGTAGAACATATCACATAAATAATTGTACCAACTTCAATAGGGGCTATAGATCGCCGTATTCGAATCCGCCCGACATCCGCTAACCGCCTTGACCCGCCGACACGCGCCTGGCATTTCGTTGCACAACTTTGCACTTCGTCCTGCACTCGACAAATGGCAATTACGACACCGCCTTGCACACATTACTCACGCCGTTTATTGAGTGATCGGATCGTTCCGAAGGGTCAAACTCGTTCGATCGAAGCATTAAGCGTTTTGATTCAAAGTTATGCTGATTTTCTGATTCAAAATTTCTATATGATTATCTAATTATTGTTATAAAATAAAAGGTAATGCATATAAAAAGATTGGCAAATGAGTAGAAGATTATTTGATATTAAGTGGTTGTTCCAGGCCAGGAATAATCCAAATGTAACTTTAAACAAAACTAAACTCTTTTCAGATATCGGACTTAGATGCGTTGCTACTTCCGAGTTAATCCGAGGATTACGAGGGTGGGGACTTCCCCGATCTATCTAAAGTAATACCAATTGTCTAATTTATAAAGTTTATAAAAAAGCTTTCTTTAATACCATTAGATATCAAAATGTTATAAATTTAATCATGAAAACGAACACAGCCAATTTATTTTGACCTACATGGTTACGATTTTGTATTGTAAAGTATTACTGACAAGTTCATTTTGATCTTGTCCAAGTTTTATTTTAAGGTACCGCTATAATGCCGAGATTACGAGTTTTGTTTCATGACTTATTTATTTACTGCCAATAATCAGGTTAAGGTAGTCGTTGACTGGTTTAAGGGCGTCTATATTGTGTGAGAAAAAGTGCACAAATTCAAATACATATGTCACATTTAATAATATCAGAAATACAATGTAAAATCAGGTCATCGGCTTTGCGTGCTTTTTTGGCTATCGTTGACCGCGAAAAAACCCGGGAGGTACCACCGCCGACCGTATAATCCGCCATAAAGCATCACTTGTGTTTCGGAGTCTTCAGTAGCAACGTATCTAAGTTCGAGCTCGGGTAGGATTTCAGTCGTTTTTATGGTTGTACGTGGAAGTATATGGATTGCGAGTACTTAACACGAGAAGGTTTGCATGCTCGTTTACTACTTTTCTTGCATAAAAAACAATGTAACAGTAATAGGTTGATGACGACACCACAAGCTTATTGGCAAATTGTAAATCTACTCTAATATAATATAAACGAAGCTGTTATAATTACAGCGTAATCAATCAACTTTGTACCTCGCTTTTTGTCTCATAAATCTCCCAGTGAAAACCTCATTTACCTTATAAAGTCTAAATTACTGGTTACAAAATTGTGTAAGAACATTATGTAGATTTGAATTTTCCTTGGTGCGAATTACCAGCGAAAGTTTGTAGGTGGCGACGGTGCTGGTATAGGGATGAAATTATGCCAATAAAGTATCGATACTTTTACTCGATACCGCATCGGTAAGTATCGATACCTATTTCATATCAAGTAGAAGTGTACATACTTAATAATTGATCTTCTATGAGATTAGAGGTAATCAATAGCTGTAATACGCGCTTGCACGATTGTTTATTGCATAATTTCATTTATGAACACTTTTTAAAAATGGGAGAACTATAGTTCGACCGGGCACTTACCACCGCCGCCCTCATAATCTACCGTAAAGCATACTTATGTTTCGGTTGGAGAGGCGCGGTTGCCGGCTACACTGAAGCGAGGCGACCATCAGGAGTAGCAACGTATCTACTTTAGAACTCAGATAGGATTTCAGTCATATTTGTGGTTGTGCGTGGTTGTCTATGGGCTGTGACCACTTAACATCAAATGGTTTCCATCGTTTGCTACTTTTCTCATATATAAAAAATATATGAACACATTATTTTTTAAAGAAAAGTGAGTTTTTGCCTAACAGTTACACTCAAAACCGGTATCCGTTTTCTTTGTGTCTCAATACTGATAATTTGTAAATCTAATACAATGAATTTATTCATATTAATTTGTAACGTGTACTCACGAATAACGAATTTTATTTGCCGATATCTGAAACCAGTGGCATGGATCGATATCGAGTAAATACAAGTATTTACTTATATCGTCATCCCTAGTTATATTACAAGCAAAAACTTGTAATTAGAGCACGACTGCCATTAACTATAGTTTATAGTAAACGCCCATAATTACTTATAAGTGGACACTAAGCTTCTTGTAAATGAAAAACATAAAAGCTGTTATCTTTTCAAGTGATACGGATAAATAATGAAGTGTTTCGGAAATTGTCTTACTAGATGCGTTAATCGTGATTACAATTTGTGAAACTGACGAGTTTGTAAAATTTGTAAAAATCGCTCAGTGGTTGTAATTTCATCGTCTCTCTTGGGTGTCCGTTGATCAAATCCTGGGATGCACGTCATTTTCCGAAATGACGTGCATCCTCCATCCATCCATTTTCATTATTAATTTCTTTAAGGGGAAAGGACAATATCGTAAGGATACCTGTATGTCTTGATTGTAAGGTACTCAAAGGTGTGTGAAGTCTACTAATCCGCACTTAGCTAGTGTGAGGGATTACTTAATCCTTCTTATTCTGTAGAACAGTAGTCGGTTGATGATTAGGACTATAATTATGTTGGTTATTACGAAGTGTAAAGGTTCCTCGACCAATTGTAAAATAACCTTTCATACTTTGAATACAGTGTTAATGTTGCTAAATTTATTTCTGTCGTGTTGCACTGCTTTGCCTTAATTTGTGACTAGAGGTAAAATAGACATACGGCAAACCCATTTTGTAGCTTTCAGTAATTCTTGCGTGTAGGTGGACAAGTGTGGATACCAGGTCGCTTCTTGGGTGACCCTCCTTAGACGACTTAACTTCTTAAATTACACTAGACACTACAAGTAGGATACACTTACCAACGAAGCTACCATTTTAGTCCTTGGGAGTAACAACGCATCTGTGATCGACTTCAGCTAGTCTTTTGTTCTATATAGAGGTTGTTAAAGATGTCAGTAGACGGCAGTAAGTATTAATAAATCGCATGCTTGGAAAAAAGGTCCTTGAATGGCGACCGTTAGGCAAAAGGAGCACAGGGCATCCTCCAATCAGATGGAGCGACGACCTGATATGGCGACCAGTCTAAATAAAAGGAAGATAGGGCGTCCCCCAACCAGGAGGATGCTGGTATGAGGTAACTGCTGGATGCAGGCAGAGAACCCGTCTGAGTAGCGGCACCCAGGGGAGGCCTATGTCCAGCAGTGGACGAGTAAAGTTTCATTGATTGATGAGGATGGAGGGATGCTTACGTTATTTCGATTTCATAAAAGAATGTGTTTTTACAATAGGGATTACTCATGAGCCTCGTTGATCGACATTTTAAATATGACTTCGGTTTATTCGAAGTTGATTACAGATGTCCACAGGCGACAGGAACCACTTAACATCGCTGTAATGCACTTGTAGGATCGTGGGAATAGACGGACGCATCATTCTTTTTGTAACATGAACTTGCTTGAAATTATTTTCTTTTACAAAAGTCATAATGTAAGTGCGTGGGAAAAGCTCGCCGCTCTGTAATCGGAGTAGCCACTCGATAAAATCATAAAATCAGTCAGTGTAATCGTACAAGTGTTTCTGATAATGTATATTTTTGCATTTCAACATTTGTTTTCTCTCTAGTTTTTAATATCTTTAGTTGTGATAAAGTGATTTTTTAGTTTTTTTATTTTAATAGTTATAACATAATACATATATGTATGTATTTACAATGATGAAAATCTTAAAACTAATTATAATAATAATTATTATAATAAAAACCTAACCTAAACAATCTAAAGGGAATCCGAGCCCATGCGGCATGGTTCCAAGAACGCTAGCTGCATTCAAGCGTTGAATAGCAATCACAATTCCCTGCGGAAGATATGAACGAGCCCTCTTGTGACGGGAAGATTGATCAAACGTGGTACTAATTGTTTGAAAAAAAAATTGGCATGCAAATCCCACGGGCCAAAGGTTTCAAAGCTAAGAGGAACAAATACGTAATCACTTCTTAGTGGGACATATTTACGATGCTTGGCTTCTTCTGCATACTCCGTCGCTGCTTCAGCTCTGATAAAATTAGTTAGTAACCTCTTTAGTCTTGATAAAGTGAACAAACAGGGTTTAATGTTTCTTTAGGTTCTGTAGCCAAAGGGCTATTCATTTTGAGTGTTTACACGCATTCCGCTGCGTTTTATTACCCTTAAGAACTCAAACAAAACATAATCGCTTACTTATCTTAAGTACGGTATAGGCATAAACAGCTAGAGTTGAGCAACAGTCATGCCCATACGCTACACATTTAGATTTACGATCCACAAAATTACGCGTTGCGGGCAATATTGTCGCGGTGATAAAGTCGATAATGTCTTGCACCGTTTATTCCGACAAAGCGTCGTAAAGTAGTGTCGGGCTCGCTAAAAGCTACCGTGGATCGTGTCGATGTTTTTAAAAAGAGTTATGGTTACGTGACCATGCGTCCCGTTTGGAACGAGAACGTCCCTTTTTTCGCTCCGTTCCGTGTCCCCGAGAAAAGAGAAAAGCACAATTGTCCCGTTTTCCCAAAAAAACGCTGTATTCAAAGAGATAACTGAACATTTATTTTCGTTAACTTAAAATAATTAAAAAACACATTTTCATAAATAAATAAAAAAAATATTTTGATTGCATTTTTTTCATAAGTAAGCTAGGCCGTGATTTAAGGAAGAAAACTTGACGTTTGTCCTTTATACTTCAGATTTACTAACTGAGGTAAATAGACTGATGTCCAATTTTGAGTAAAAATATGGTCAGATTAGTTACGGCTCTTATGGGCTTTCTCCAGTGTTGATATCCAATGCTAAATTTGGACGCGGAAAGAATGTGACTTCCTATATCGCAAGCAAAGCGAATCAAGATGCCAATGTCTCGTCTAATTTTAAAAGAAGTTTATTGGATTTGATATATCGTTCGCCTCAAAGAGCGAGTTGAGTATTATTTTCGTCATTAACAAAATTTTCGAGTGATTTAATTTTAACACATCAATTCGATAGTCTAAATAAATAAACAAAAACTCTATTAACGCATTCCTGAAGTAAGTTAATTGATATTAACATAAATATTTTAACGAAAATGGTTATTGAACATATAATTTATTTTTAAATGTAACATAACATACATTATATATAAAATAACAATCGTTTTTATTTCAAAAAACCCTTTTTTAGTTTTTTAAGGATTCTAGCAGTTTCGTGTGTGCGTTTATCTGGGCCAGTCAGTTACATTCCTCAATAATATATACATATATATATGGATATACTAAAGTAACATAAGTAATATAACTGGCTCTCAACACGTAGTAAGTTATTTTGAGAAAAAAAATATCGATAAAATGAACTTTTTATCGTCTCTACAAGCAAGTTTCGCATAAGCACAAGAACCGCAACTTGATGACATATAACGATCACTGACTCCAACTTAGATGATGTCATGCTCAGAATTTTACTAACCACACGTAGGTAAGTCATCAAAGGTCATTCACAGTAACGCGCTTATAAAATAAAGCTTTTAGAATTATATAGAGCTTTTTTGCTGGAGTATGAGAAAGCACCCAGCGCCCCCAAAGAGTATTTCGAATATATCGATAATATGCAAAAAAAACTAGTGATTTTGGAAAAAAAATATAAAATCAACTATTGCAAAAAAAATATCCAAACACGAAAAATTATGGGTTTACAATTTTAAAAATTAGCGTACCCCTAAAACAGAAGTTTTAAAAAGGGCTGGTCTTATAACGAATGTAACAATAGACATACATATAATGAATGTAAAAATCTAAGACGAACTTTTTTTGTCAAAATTTCGTATCCAAAAGTTTAATGCGACCTCATTACCAAAGCGCCGAAAGCTGCGTGTCTGTTACTCCTTTCAATTTGAGATTTTCATTGATCATATGTTAAGGTATACAATACGGCAAATAATAACTAAAAACTTTATTAATCTTTTCTAACAAAGTCCACATCTTAAAGGATTTCCATATCTTTCGAACCAGTTGAAGTTTTACACAATATGTATTGTTATAACAGATACAGATATAAAAAATGAAAAAGATAACGGTGTTATTATAAAAAATCCATAGTTTTTGTTTTATTCTTTCATAAAATCGATAATATATCACATGGACAAACCTCCAAATTCACATACTTTAGTAATATCTAATATAAAACAAGAAATAATTAATAACGGCCAAGTATTAATCGAGCTCGCAGCAACGATCTTTAATTGGTAATATAACAGCAAAATATATTTGACGTATAAAGAAAAACATGTGTACGGAGCCACTCACGTCGACTTCGATTCACACTCGGCTTGCCTCGATGTAACATCATTTTTAATAAACTTTTCTCTACTTGTACCTGTCTATTATAGTACTGCGTTCACTTTTACAAAAGAAATTTATATGTATGTCAAAGGGCTCGAATAACATTTTTCTTAACACCTCTCATGTAACTGTCGATAAGTCATATCTACGTTCGAAAGTTTTGTACTTTCGAAAATGTTTCATCTTATCTATATTGTTAAATGTTAAAAAAGTAGGGAGAAAAGATTACCTTAAAGTCCGCCAGAGGGGGCACCACCCTCATAACCCCC
>DWON01001728.1:0-23206 GCA_018251015.1 Phocides pigmalion okeechobee
CTGATGTTAAGTGGTCACTGCAGCCCATGGACAACCACGTCCAATCTTAAATAGAACAGAAGTTCTATTTAAGGATGAACATGGAAGCTTTCCTACTCTTGAGGACTAAGAGGGTCGCCTTCAATATTGTATATCCGGCAACCACACCTCCCCAACCGAAACACAATAAATGAAGAACATGCCACTTTATGGTGCGTTATGAGGGTGGTGGTGGTGGTGCCATCCCGGGCAAACTCTAAAGGCTTCTACCACCTTTCAAATGTTATACCACCTTCAAAATGTAAATTTGTTATTACTCCTAAGCACTAAGACTGTTGTCTCACAAGTAAATGTAATGGGGAAACCAGACCTCTTAAACTATAGCATGACTTGATTGCTGGTGGATTGTGAGGACAGTAGTGGTAGTTTGCTAACTAAATTGTACATCTGTTTCATATGAAACTACTCCCCAAAAACCTGAATTTCCACACCATTCAAACTATAACATGGTAGTGCTTATAAGGAAGAATTAAATAAGTGGTTTCTCATTTACCCTTCTCTTCTAATCTCTTCTTCTGCTCTTCTCTCCACAGTTTAATCTTCTCGGGCTCCTCCCTCTCTTGTCTAAACACTGAGGTAGATGCAGACTCCTCTTCATTTGTGATATTGTTATCAAAGTCAAACGCAGCTGTGCTTGATACCTCTGTAATCACAATAAATCTCTCATAGAATATTTTCACTTGTTTATGTGCACAAGTATAACAATGGTTCATAAACCATCTAATTACTAATAAGCTGTTTTGTGCAGCCTATATATAATTAAAATGGTTGGGTTACAAGCATGACAATAATAGTTTTTTTGATTGTAATTATATACTCGGCAACTGTACACCTCACCTAATATATTATAGGAATGGTTTCATGCGAATTACTAGAAAGGCGGTGGTGCCTCTTAGCATTTGGATTATAGTCCAGAATTTGTAATAAATACAGCCAAAAATAAAATATTGTGCACTCATACCTTCAAAGTGAAGGTAGGAGTCACAAAACACAAAACGAACATATCAAGAAATACTGTTTTTGTTATGTCATACTTTCATTATGACATATTTTTTTATTTTCTACCGAAAACGATGCTTTATTAATACTTACCAACGAAATCATCAAGTCCATTGGTCGCGGTAATGACAGCAACAGGGGGCGGAGCACTAGTCTCCAGTTCATCTTCAAGTCCAGCTAATTGGTTTTGTTCCCGGGCGAGGAACTCGGCTGCGGGGTCCACTTCAGGTTGGACGAAACTATCACCAAAATCATCCATGACTATTCCTGGATAAGTAACAAAGAATCGAATAGAAGAACGCTGAAGTCGAAGACGACGTCAATTTTACAATGACAAAAAGACAGTCAAGAAAAAGAACCATAGACTACACACTTATAGGATAGAACCGTACATGGAAAAATAAAGGCAAAGAGTATAGTTTGGGTAGCGAAAATACAAAATCTTAACACCCGCTAAATTCAAACAATACATAATAATACCCTCATATTAAATTAAACTCAAATCAGTTTTGATACTTGATTAAATAAAAGAAACTTTAAAGACCATTAAACCTATATTCGTTGTTATTAAAAAGACTAAAAACACACCTGCACGTACAAATCTATGGATAACGAGCGAACAAAAGTGGTGGAAACGTCTGTGTATTCGTAAATGTTATACGGATGCTAAAATTATTTATTTTATTAAAATATTTATGTGAATTGTCGGCGTATCTTCAATCTAGAGGAAAAAAGTTTATATATATTGTGTTATACTATATCGATAGTTGTTTGTTTTTCCGTACCACTTACCACTGATTGACTATTACTTCATACTCAGTTTGTAGATATTCCATATTAAATGCTGATAATACCACCGATACTATTACAGAATACATAACTATCGATAGTATCGATACTATCGACAATATTGGTATTTAAGTAGTCAGGAACGAAAATACTATCGATAGCATCGATACTATTGCAGATAACCAATAGTATTATTATAATTTATACTATCGAATGTATCGATAATATAGTTATTTTCGATACTATCGACAGTTCTATCGATATTCTCAATATTGCCACACTATCGTTAGACTATCGATAGGGACCTATCGAGCGGCATCACTAGTTAAAATAATAACCTAAAAATAAAATAATAATACATTTAATTAATTCAGATTCAGAATCAAAGCAATATTTTTACAATGAATCTATGTGTTAAGTCGACCTATCTGCGCGCGAATATTGTTAGTGCATTGCGCTTTTACTCCACAATAACTCCAGAAGTAGAGCAGAATGATCAGGTTCTGATAGACGATACAGATGATGTACAAGCTAGGGAAGAGGAGATTCAGAAGATGAGGAATATTTCTCGGCTTTCTCAGTCACATTACAACATAATCCACGGCAGAAGACCGTATGACGAACCGAAGTCTCTGGCCCATTTGACTGTAAAATATAATAGAAAAATGTATGGAAAATATGGAATTGCAAGTGGTGTCAATCCTAGTAAGTAACTTCCTACTATTACAAATTATACAATATATATATATTCAAAAAATTAAATTAAGGACATTACATATTTTAATTGTCGCATGCAACGCACCTATTTTAACTAGAGACCTAACTGCAATATAACTTGTAACTTAGTGTAAAGCAAAAGTTGGTTTGGTTTTTAGCTGCAACTGACAATATTTTGATAGTCCCTTGTTACCAGACAAAATAGTCCCTGAACAGATGTAGATTTCCAAAAGTCCTGTAAATCTTAGAGTCATAAATAATTTAACACAACTTGTGCAAAACTTGGATATACATCATAAATGTAAATCCGTATATATCTTAACACCACATGTTATAATTGTCTCTTAACATTATTGAAATGGGTTATTTATATTGTTAAAAACTGAAACATGGCTATGTACATCATAAATAAAATGGTGACATTTATAATCACCATTCCAGCTTCCTCAAATAAGCATATTTTTTACCTTAATCATAAATAGGTTTTGTGATACTTTTTTATTAACTTATTTTTATAATTTTTATTTATATATAACTAAGATCTACACACTAGGATCCTCTACAGCTGTAGAGTGAAGAGACACCAATTTTGTTTGTTTGATTGACAAAAATTTACAAAGTTAATGGCTGTGATAATTTCTATTTGATTATACTGAAGTATATACTAATTTTGATTAAACAACAGTTTACACTTGCAGAAATGAATGTGAAACCATTGTAGAAGTCACCCTAAGGGACTTACTCAAGCATCATCTATATGTGGATCCCATCATCACATTCTGACCAAAGTTTTTATATGATGCCATCTCTGAGGTGTCTTAACAACAAAAGAGAATTATTAAAATCGAAAAAATAAATTAGTAGATGTAGATGTGTATTGAAGTTCTGATTTCATCAAATTTAAATGGACTACACCTAAAATACTCCCTTTTCATTAAAAAAAAGAATGATTAAAATTTGTTTTATGTCTGAGTATACACAATTTTTTTTAATGTATTGACATCTTTCTCTTCCTTGAACAAAAAATTCAAATCCAAAGAAGAATAAAAAGAATGTTTCCTTCACTAATTATATTTAACAAAAAAAAAAAAACAAAATTGTTGTCTAAAGTTTGTAACATGTGATGCTAAACATAATAAAGATTAGCTGCTTATATGTTCTAATTCCAATTACCTACTATTCATAATGGTTCCAATTCAAAATTTCTGAAATTCAAATTGTTGGTTCAATTCTGGAATTATTTTCAACTCGAAAATAATTCTAATGTACAAAAATATATTGTACTAATGTTGGTAATAGTGTTGTTATATTTAAAACATCATATTAAGGTTTCTTGGATGCCTTACAGTCTTCATCTAAATTTTGCCTTACTTATGTCACACAACTTGTGTATGCTAAGGCTAGGTTTAAATTTATAATATAGATTTTGTGTTTGATGTTATCATATGTTTAATAACAAATTTTTGATGGACTTAAATTGTAATAAAGCATTGTTTATTATATTTATTTTCATATATACAATGATGAAAATCTTAAAACTAATTAAAATAAAAATCTAACCTAAACATTCTAAAGGGATTCGGTGCCCATGCGGCATGGTTCCAAGAACACTAGCTGCATTCCCGTGCTGGATAGCAATTGCAATTCTCTGGACTTTAACTTTCTAGGTATTTGCTGGCCATCAAAAAAAGATATAGAAGAAAGAAAAGAATATGAATCTGTTGCCTTCCCATTCACAATTCAAGAGATGATTGCATCTGCTGCGCGGAAAAGAGAGGTAGCTCAGTTGAAAATAGACCAGAGGGAGAAGGACCTTGCTGTTAAGTATGGAAAGCTAGAGCAATGGAAAAAGGACCTTAAGGACAGGATTGCCAAGAAGGAGGCTGAAGTTCAAGCAACTAAGGTAAGTCACATATAGCACAAAGATTTAAAAATTAAAAAATTAAAAATATTTTATTGATACAAAACACATTAATGTAATGTACACAAAAATGTCATTTTAAAAGTGAATTTGTCTTACTGCCTATATTCATAAATCTCTGACAAATGTAGTTCTACCACTTATTAAATGACATAAATTGTGAATAAAACATAATATTACTATTCCCAGCTTAAGAAAGAACGTCTGGTAGAAGAGGTAAGAAGGCACTTTGGCTTCAAGTTGGACCCACGAGATGAGAGATTCCAACAGATGCTGGCTAAAAGGGAAAAGGAACAGAAAAAAGCAGAGAAGCAGGCCAGAATGGAAGCTAAGGAGAAAGTTATGATAGCTAAGTTGCAGCAGAAAAATGTAGAAATGAGCACTAAAACTGAAAGCTAGGTATTTGCTAGGTTTATTTGTAGAAGAATACATATTGTGATTATAAATATTTTGGGTCTTTTAAATGGCTAATTTGTGATAGAAGGGTAGGGCAACTTGCACATGTATTTGAGTGACTGAGTACGAAAGCCTGTCTTGGATGTCACAGATGCTTGAAACACAACAACTACACAAACACATGGAACCATAATCAATATTTACCTTTTTACCAACTAAGAATAGAATAGGATAAATGTAAATGTAATACCTAAATTATAAATCTATATCAAAACATACAAAATTGTATTATAAGAACAGGACTAAAGGACTTAATAATTTAATTAAAAGTATATGTAGATAAATATAGACTTTGTTGAGCAAATTCTGAAGTACTTACTGTACATCCCATTTTACAGTATTACGTTTGTAAAACTATTAATTCAATACAATTATATATATTAATGTACTATGATTGATGACTGTGTAGTATAGTGGTATAGTGATTGATACAAGCGAGATTGTTGAAAATAAACTTTTAATCTTGACACAAAATTCATAGCAAATAAATTAGTACAAAAGAGTCAGTCCTCATCGGACGACGAGTCCAGGGCGTCCCGGGGGTTCGGCGCCAGCGGGCCCGCCGCGCACTCGGAGCGCTGCGTGCTCTGTGGGGAGTACACCAAAGTGTCTGAGGAGTCGCTGACGCTTCCACAGGAACTGGCTCTATCAAACGGACTCTGAAAATCGAAGGAAAAAATCTTTTCAGGTAGCGAAATTAGCAAAGTATAGAGATATAGTCTAAACATATTTTCTTCAAATGGGTAAACTACGTCATATTTCACATGGACAACTACTGCACCCCTGGATATTAATGTGTATGTAATAGCAAATAGGATTAAGGTTTTATTGTCTTACGATCGTACGGTGCGTTGCTATTTCATGGAGCTAAGATCCTCTCGCTTGTAATTGTAGCCGGAACATTGAAATATTTATTTAGAAATTTGGGTAATTGTTCTTTAAAATTGAATTCTTACAAAGGCATTGAGGTAATGTTATGAGAAAAAATGTGTTTATATTTAAATATTAATAAACACGCTCGCCTCTTCAAAACGGCTCCGCCCTCGAAATGGCAAAGATAGGGCCTAATCGGAACTTTACACATAACTATCAAGCAAGCAACTTTTTTTACTATACATGCAAGTGAAATTTTTATTACTTGACAGTGGGCGAGGGCTACTATAGTTAAGCCGGGTGCAACCCCGAGTTCAGGCCCGGGCAACGAGGACATACCTCGAGGCTCATATTCGCCCGCCCAAAGAGACTGGGACGTCCCCCGACGATGATGATGATCTCCGTCCTTACCATAAGGCTGTCACTGTTTTATTTGAATCGGGAAACTTACCGACTTTGACTTGCTTTGCGAAATGATTTCATCTAAAATATTATGGTCTTCATGCACGTTCTTCGTGTCACCCATGTGTCTCTCAATCATCCTTGGTTTCTGAAAAAAGATAATCATTCAATTCATAAATTTGTATAAAAAGATCGTGAAATAAGCTAACGAGATAATAAATTTTATACACAGTTCTATTTAAACGAGAACACATTCAAAGATACCATACTGCATCTTTTGGAAATTAACATGATTTGAGATTTTACAAGCATTTGTTTTACTAGACTAATTAATCGTTGCCTCTAAGAAGACTTAGTTCAAAACCGGCACCTCATTCACAATTTTTATGAAACAGCAAATAATTAGTTATAAGGCGGCAGTTGGAGGACAACAAACATCTGTTTTTACTATTGCCTTCGTAATTTAATATAGTATTTATGGAAGCAACGTAATGCAATCTGTCTGAAAATATATTTTAATAAAAATTATTATGGCTCGGCGATGCGGTTGCTGTGATTGGAACACGTGGGAAGGAGAGAAATATTCGAGGCGCTGACATGTATCTTTGGTCGATCTTAGGTAGGCGGCAGTGACCACTTACTGCCAAGTGGGCTCTGTGCTTTTTACTAATATAATTTGCGCCTTAAACTTTAATACTAACTAAAGAAACGCTTCTTACAGTTTCTATACTATCTCTAGTGTGCTGAGTGTCGCCGAGCAAGTGCGCGGATTTTGTCATTTTCTTCATCTTGGTGTTCTCCACTAGTTTGATATGTGTGCTCTGAGCCTTCTTCGCCGTGATGTTAACGCGAAGGTCGCTCGATTCGAGCTCCTCGGATGACCTCGCTTCTGGTATGTCGTCTATTGGATGCTCCATGTCCTTCTCTTTCGATTTCTCATGAAGACATTCCCTGTTGTTTGCAAAATAATATATAGCAGATGAAGATGTTGCATAAGGACATTGATAACCAATTTGATACAGTGAAGTCTGCAATGGATCACAGATGCCTAGCTACACCATGTTTGCCTCATATTACAAACCGTTTGAACTAACTACTGTTGTTATTATGTTTTATGATTTTTTCGTAGTTCATGTATTACTTCAGGATTTCGCAGCACTTGTGTTTGCCCGTAATCGATACAGATTTGTATGTACGACACAGTTGTGTACAGGCCGTAAGCGCGTTGCGCCGCGCAATACACAGTACAGTGTTGTACTTGGCAGGGAAAGTGTTAAACTTACCCGTTACATTGATTGTTCTTGATAAACGCGTATATATCCTTGAAAGCTTGCTGAATATAAGACAATGTGTTTTGGTCGATGGGCACCGAGCTCGTGGAGCCCGAGCTGCTGGACAGGTCTCCGGACCGCGAACTGGCTTGGAATGATTGCTCCGAACCTGACATTCAATAAATTATATTGAGGTAAAGGGTACATGGTTAAACAAAACGTAGATAGATGGTTAACACTTTGACTGCGGCGCGCATATGTTAGATCGAGTCAGGATTGCGGGAGGCAGCCCTAACTGGAGTAGTTTTCTCTAGACTAAAGATAAGCCGACAATTCACACAACTATTGTATTTTTTAGAATCCGTAAAACATTTTCGAATACACAGACGTTGTTTCCTCTCGTAGGTTTGTAGCTCCGACGTAAAAACAGCACTTTTGTTCGCCCGTAATCCATACAAATTTGTACGTCCAACACCAGGTGTGTACGAGACGCAAGCGCGTCGCGCCCAGAATGACACAGCAGTGTTGTAGCCGCAGGGAAAGTGGTAAATATCTAGACATTTATAAACGCCGTGTCACTTAAGGTTTTTGAAGTAGCGCGTGTGATCGACTTTACGCGGATCTCATTTTTCTACATGGAGTTGGTTAAAAAATCCATCGGCGGCCCTGATTGCTTGATATTAGATGCAGTGCATTACCGTCTGTTTCTTTCGTTACATTAAAAATCTCCTTTCAGTTCTCCTCAGAGCCACCGATAGTTTACAGGTTTGTGTTACAACTAAAGTTGTGCCACCCGCAATTTAATATGTCGCCCCCAAAATTAATGGACTACGAGCAGAAATATATTTAAAATGTATATATTGGAACTTTCTGAATTTTTGAGAATCCGAAAGTGAAATACGAGGAAATTCTTTTAAAATGATAAACAAAAAGAGGGAACACGGTAAATAAGTATTCATTTCACGTGTGCTATGATACCCGAGGATGTGGCTCCGTTTGTCCACAGTTGGATCTGTTGTTGCTTCAGGCGCTTCATCTGGTCTACAAGTTGCAAGTTCAACTCTTCTAGTTGTTGCCGGTGGGAAATTTCTTCTTGTAACTGCTCCTCTAACACTTCTGCGTAATCCCTACGACAAAAATACAGGGACAGGTGAAGTAGAGACGAATTGCTCGCGGTTCAATTTTCCTGACAGTAATCTTTGATATAATTAGGTGGTTTTATCAACAATTTCGGTCAGATACGTTATTCATTCGAGGCATTGACAATTTACAGCAATTATTAACAGTTCAGTACAATAGGATACGAATAATCAAATTTGGTTACGTTGTAGCCTTTGCTAAGTAAATTAAGTGTAAAAAATTATACAATTAATACCACAGTACTAATACCGCATCGAGACGAGAATCAAAATTATTTATGTGATGTTCGATCGGAGAAGTATCTACTAGACTCATTTCTATCGTATTTGTAATATCTGTGTTGCGTCTGGATAGAAAGTTGCGGTTATCGGTCCACTATTCTGGTCAATTGCATCTTTCATAAATTTCAGAAGGGGCTATTTCATGTCGAGTTGCTAACAAACGTCCGTGGCCAGCAGTAATCACTTACCGTCAAATGTAATTTTGATCTTGATAACGTAAGGTTATAGTGATAGTGTTAAAACATGTATAGCGTTAGCCGCATTATTTAAGCCCACGACCCGCAGATCAATATGACCAACGACTTATTATTATGTTCCCCAAGCCTCTGTTAAAAATCACGGAACACTAAACAAAGTAGTTAGTATATTAAGTTCGTAATAGGTATTGGTGTTATTAAAAAGACATTATTCATGTTCACTTTTTATTTTTTTTATTGTGAAAGAATAAGAAACGGGCATGCAGGCCACCTGATGTTGAGTGGTCACTGCAGCCCATGGACAACCACGTCCAATCTCAAATACAACAGAAGTTCTATTTAAGGATAGACGCGGATGCGTTCCTACTCTTGAGGACTAAGATAGTTGCCTCCAATAATTTGTATCCACAGGATATTTATTAAGTTGCATAACAGCTGAACGATAGCGAAATTTATTAATAAGAAAGATAGTTCTTCTGTTGTGTAACCATACCGGTGAGATCAATTTAAAACTTGGTTTCTAAACCTACCTCTCTTTCTTCACTGTACTAGTCTTTGTAGCGTACTTATTAGATGCGTTCCTTACGTTAGAGACCCCACGATCTTTGGACATTCCGTTCCTGTAATGGTACAAAAATAACGAATCAGTTAACACTTTCCTTCACTTGTTAGGTCGTCCTTTTCGGAGACTTGCGAGGCGGAACTA
The DNA here is from genome assembly GCA_018251015.1 of Phocides pigmalion okeechobee. Taxonomy (NCBI): domain Eukaryota; kingdom Metazoa; phylum Arthropoda; class Insecta; order Lepidoptera; family Hesperiidae; genus Phocides; species Phocides pigmalion. Next base: position 9,792 of record DWON01001728.1, read on the forward strand.
AACTGGAGCTGTATTCTTTATAGACTGAAGATGCACCGATAATTCACTGAAATATTGTATTTTTAGCATCTACGAATACACACGTAATTTCCGCTCGCAGACACAGATTTGTACGTACAAGTGTGTGTACAAGCCGCAAGCGCGTTACGCCACGTAATACACAGCAGTGTTTTACGCTGCAGGGAAAGGGTTAATATTTCCTTAACTTTAATAGGTAGTTACACTTCAGTTCAGGAAGGAACCACCGCCGCCTTTATAATCCGCTGTGAAGTGACTTCTGTGCTTCGATTGGCGAAGTGTACTTCCTAACTACACTAAGAAGTGAGGCGATCATTTTAAGCTTCAGAAGTAGTAATGCATCTACGCACGGCCCCAGATGGAATTAGAGGTGGTATATGGATGTCCATAGGTTACAAGGTCTGCTTAATATCAGATTGCATGCATTCTCATATGCTACTCTTATCACAAAAATATCAAGTTCTACTTACTTGGAAGGCAATAATTTTACAGATCTGCCATCGCAGGAACTTCCGCTCATGTTACTGAGCCATGAATACTGTAAAGTGAAGTTGTAAATAAGCTGTGAATGAAATTACATTTTTACTGCAGGAATTGGATTCCGGAGCAACATCACCACATTAATTTGAGGCTTAATAGTGTAGTACTAAGCGTATTTATATTATATTGTATTGGCTTGAAGGATGTGGCGAGGGAAACTTACGAAGCTTTCCTATGTACTTAATTCTTAGTAGCAACGCATCTATGGCCGAATTTAAAGATTAATGGATTTGGAACTGATAACAGGTGTTCTTGTTTACTGTTACTCGTTTTATATCTAACTATTAGGATAATCATATCCAAACAAGTAGAAAAATTGGGTGGAATCGGATGTTAGATGGGTGACCCTTAGAGAAGGATTGTCATGTGCACCTTGTACTCCAAAAGATACGTTGAATAGTCGGTTCCTTGTTATCGTTAAATGGCAGTCACTAAGCTTCTCGGAGGAATGTGGGCAGCTTAAAAATCTTAGTCGATTTGGCCATTAATTAGTTTTCCTGATTGTGGAGGCAATTGTGCCGAGATTGCTTAAATATTTTTGTTGATATTTTCATTGGGACAATTTTAATATAATGCATGCGTGTTATGTCGTAAATTTGCAAGATAATTCTAGTTTTATACCAGACATGACACACATATTTGTATTAAATGCAAATAAACAGAGGGCTATTATAAGATGATAACGGCGATACCTGTCCTCCCATCCCGCGCTCGTTCTGACGCAACGCGGCCCGCATTTTGGCCATAGTGTCGCCGCTCACGAGCGCGTTGTGTCGCAAGTCCAGAACCACGAGCGTCGTGTTCGACGTCATCATCTGCAGCGCGGCCATAGCGCACTCCTCCGATAGCCCACAGTTTTGGATGTCCAATGCTGGGGAGATATTTTTAAAATAGGTATTCGGTTAATAATCATGCCACCTTCAAGTAAGTGTAGTCAGTTTTCGGAGAACATTCATTTACGATTTACGGGATATTCCAAAATAATCTGGTGTGTAAGACAATTATTACGTCCATAAGTATTGAATTACTTTAACATTGAAAAATTGACCAACCGAATTTTAGGTAAAGGTAGGTAAGCACGCTCGTCACGGCCTAGAAATTGGGCTTTTTCCATCTATAGACATCTGATTTGCCTCTAATAAGATCAGCGTCCTATCCGCCGACAATAGATGCATTCTCTCGTTTATCCCGCGCTTCAAACTACACCACTCTGCCATTCAAAGAAACTAGCACAATACAAAAATACCCTTGATCCACAAGTCGTCTGCCAGCACCTCGAACAGCTTTGCGGCGCCGGGGTCCGCGAGTGGGTTCCCGCAAAGCGACAGGCGACGCAGCCCCGCCATGGCGTCCAATTCGGGCAGCCGGTAGCGCAGCGTGTGCACCCAGTTCTCGCTGTACCGGTGGATCTTCTGGTACTGCCGTTCCGTAATCAGATGCTCCTCAATTACGCTAGCATTTTAGTAATGGAACCCGATAACGAGAATACAGTCAATGCTGTAATCAATTTCTAATAGAATATTAAAGTCCTAGCTGAAATCAATCATAAACGCGTGACTACCTTTAGAGGGATGTGCTTTGGACCGCCGCATTGACCCTTCTACTTCGGCTAACAAATTGCAACGTTCGACACTTCTGCTGAAAAGCAAACACAGATGTGTTTGTCCCTCCAGTGTCGAACAATCAAGAATGCTTGCACAACCATTATCGAGTCATGGGTTCCTCAATGCCGACAGTTACTTTGTTTTTTAGAATCAACAAACAAGCATGTATCTCTGTCTCCATTCTCAATCTACCTTCTACCTGTACAAAAAGTACTAATAAGTCATACCTTCACTAGATCTGCTATATATCCGGCACCAAGCTGAGTAATTTCGCATCCGGAGAGGTCTAACGTGAGGATGTTGGGGAGACAGCGCACGGCCTTACACACCGCCTGGCAGCCGGCGTCGCCGATGAAACAGCGCGGCAGGTACAGGTGTTGCAACGAGTTGTTTGCCAGCAACGCCTGACAACAAGCAAATCAACAACTTGTATTCAAGTTGTTTTTTATCATATCCAGACATGGCATTATTAAAATGTACGATTTTAAAATAATATGATCGGGGAATTATACATATCAGTAAATAACGAGTACAAAGCATTACTACTTTGCAATTGCCGATATTTCGCACCAGTTGCATGGCTCGTTATCAAAACTAAACTGCGGTGGCGGACGGAAAATGTTTACAGATGCTAGTGTCAGTCAGTTGCCACAGAGGACTAAGATGGTTCCCTTCCTTGTAGCCACATATCTGTAACCGTGATTTAAAAAATAATTCACATTTCACGAGGGCGGCATAAGGTATAGTTCTCGATCAAACTGTACCTGTAGCACCTTTAAGTAACCGAGTTTATCTGTTACTGTACTATCGTACTATACAATCACATTAGCTGAACGATAAAAAATTAGTGTCTAAGTTATTACCCGTTACCTCACAAACAGGGTTTAGATAAGGAATCTTCAGCGGCAGACCCTCTAAATGGAGCGAGGTCAGTAGCGTTGTGTTGGAGAGCAGCTGCGACGTGGCCTCCACCAGATTGCTTAGCATGAAGTTGGTCAAGATCACCGCTCGTTTATTGACTGTTTTCGCGAGCCTCTCGCAGTCTATGTGCTCTAGAACTAAACGCAACAACTATAGTTATACAAATACAACTTTGCATGCACGTGTGGCATAAGCCGAGATCGCACGCATGTTTTTGTTGCTAACACATAGTCAGACGTCATGATAATAATGGCCATCTAAAATGTAACCAATGCCACAGAGTAGGTAGGTGTAACTGTGCATAGTTCCTACAAAGCTCTATGAAGCTAGATAGCCGGGGCTAGTGACAGGTTTACTAGTGTCGAGCGTCGAACTACTGAAATTTGCTAATACTGTGCCAAAATTTGTAGGATTTATGTACCACGCGAGGGGTCAAACTTTTCAACTAGATAAAGGTTAACTAATACTTATAGGAAAATCTATTACCTAGTACTTCTTTTAACAATGAAGATGTATGAAGAGGAATTACATGTCAAAGTTGTCAAATATTTTGAAACTTAGTAATTTCCTATAGTCTAGCGTGGTGGACCACGGTCTACCATCAACTCCTAAATTGTATGATGAAAGAAACCTCGTCACTATCTTTCCAACACTAGAACAGTTATCTAAACTCGCTAATCATGAATAGGCGACTAGGTATTATTTAGTATTTTTTATTGGATGGCAAAATATAAGATTCATTCCATTATGTGATTATATTTACTATTTTACCAGTTTTGACTTGTTGCCGACATCTGATTGATACGGAGTGGAGGCTCAGGTCGCAACTCAAAGCATTCAGAATTGGGGGCCAGTCAGCATATTTGATTCTATCCACGCAGAAATCCAAAACCTTCCCGTTCCCAGACGGAATCACGTTGTTCAGGGGAGTTAAATTTTGTAGTTTACAACATTTCACGTAGCATTGTTGGAAAATCCGACTGCTTTTCACTTCGACACCTTTTCCGACCATTGCAAATATAAAAAGCTAATTCAAATAAATCATTCACGTATTTGCCTCCCGATTATGGGCGTCACTTTATAGATAAAAAAAATATTTTGTTAAATATTATGTTATTAATAAATTCCTCCAAAATTATATGACGGGTCTTCAAAATAGGAATCGCTTTGACACTGCCAATGTATATATTTTTTAATAACAATACATGGATATTTGACCTATTTCAACTGGAATTGGGCAATAAAATCAATAATCGGTTATCTTGCAATTCATTTCATGGATTATGATTGTAGGTTGAAGAAGCAACGTGCGTGCATGTAACATAACTTTGTTCTAGTTCAAAGCATGCAACATGCCAGGTACGGTAACACATTACTCCTCGAGGAAAGATTACTTTCATAGTGTTCAAGCCATGTTCCAATTTATTTTGTGTCTGCATTTAGTTTATGAATCTATCTATTGACACTTTCCCTGCGGCTACAACACTGCTGTGTAATTCTGGGCGCGTCGCGCTTGCGGCTCCTACAAACCTACGTTGTAGCGACAAATTTGTATGGATTACGGGCGAACAAAAGTGCTGTTTCTACGTCGGCGGTGCAAGACTGGAGGCGGACATTAGACATTACATCTGTGTATTTGTAAATGATACACAGATGCTAATAATCCAATATTTCAGTAATATGTCGGCGTATCTTCAGTCTAATCAAATAAGCTCCATTTAATGACCACGATCATATATATCCGCGCCGCAGTCAAGGTGTTAAGACGAGGATAGAAATATAATCATGTTTGAAATTGTTGACGGACGTCCATACGTTGCTGTAATCTTTTGATTATTTTCGACTTTAGGTAACCTAAAGTCTATCACGTTTAGTTCCAGAGCAAAATCAATGGATAGGTAAATAAATTAGAAATAAAAAGAAGGTTTAAAAAGTTACCTTTATTATTTCTAACCATTTATTTTTTATATAACGATAATTCGACTTACGTACTAAGTAACATATTTTTCTTGGTTGTAGGTATATGATACAGCGAATGAATAAAAAAGTATAAAAATATTTAATATTTTATTTCACTACCCAATTCAGGATTACAGGTACATCAGTGGTCGCCTTTCATACATCCCTTGCTCGCACATTCACTCAGTCGTCGACAAAAAGAAAACAGGAATCACGTATAATGTACTGAATATTGTTTCTAAAATATTATATTAATATCACCATTTATCACACCTACATCGCTCTCTGAGGCTAACATATACCACCACAACCTACTCCAAACTAAGCGGCGTTCGCCCATAGCCCGTCTGATTCTCGAGTCTGAAGTATATATGTATATTAGACGAAGTTATCGCAAATATGTCAACACTCCGTAGGGGCCGTCGTAAGGACCGTCTGGTTCTCTTTATAATTTTCAACTTTTAAGTTAGGCGTTAAGTAGCCCGGCGCAGTCGTTGTCATACCACAGCCGGAAACCCCCTTCAGGACCCCGCGGGCGGCGGCTGCTGCCCGTCGCCGCCAGTTCATACGCCCATATTTATGGTCCGTAAACATCACAATTTACCAGCTCTGTACGTTAGTAAGCTTTAACAAAATTTTCATGACATAGTTATATAGTTTTTCAATCGGCTTATCTACTTAAGATGGGGGCCATAGTATCGTATATGACTAAAATCCTAGTAGAGGTAAGCTGTAAATAAATTCATAAAAAGTTTAGAACAATCTTGTACTTCAATGGACTATCGATTCTGTCAGCAATATGCCAGTAAATTATAAACATGTTAAGTTTAATTGCGATAAATTTAGTCTCTCTTTACAAGTACTTATTTCGATGAAAATAAACCTCCATGTAATACAAAATAATATGATTTTACAGGAAGTACAAAACCAAATATTAGAAACTAAAAAACTTTTCGGGTACGACGTAATATTTTCTGTTCGCGTTGGAGTCCTATGGTTCGGCGGAGTGGCGGCGGTCGGCCTCGGGCTGGTCGTCGGCGAGCGCGCCGCCGCGCCGCCACTCGCTCTCGGGCTCCGAGAACATGTTGTGGTCCGACTCGTCGTCCAGCTCCTCGATGTCCAGCTCGTCTGTGGACACAGGTGCTTTCCATGAGTACTCTTGTCGGATCTAGTGGCCAGTTTGTCTATGTAACACATTGTTATCGGTGGATAATTTGTGCCGTGAGAATCTCTGACAGCCTTGTGCTAATTATGTTGGCTACTCATAACGCCTTTACACTTTAAAATCCCCTTATTTGAATGCAAAAATAACATGGGGTTTTAATATGCATTTTCATTTAAAAAACTTAAATCGTAAATACCCATTGCAAATATATGAGTAAAATGTATGCCTTCTTATACTGAAAATACGGGTCTCTGACCCGTACTATATGGACGAAAGTCATATAGAGCTGTAAAGGGAGGAAGGTCTGGAGCCGAGCAAGAGAGGGCGAAATACACGGAGGAAAAGCGAGAGAGGGTGAGACACGCGGTGGAAGAGCAAAAGAGGGTGAGGCACGGAGGAAGAGCGAGAGCGAGAGAGAGAGAAAAAGAGAGACGTACCGTCGTCAGCGAGCAGATCCGCGTGCCAGTCGTTGTCAAACTCGAGGCGCGTGTTGGCGTCGCGCTCGGCCGGCGACTGCACGGCCGCCGCCTCCGCCTCCGACACGTCGTAGATCTGCGTCATCTTCATCTGCGCAAACGAGGACATGACTGCCGTTGCAACGCCTACCACTTTACGTTACATACGCCACGCGGATAATAACGCGTACTTATCGTGCAACTCTAATATACTAATAGAAAGACTCAAATGTTTATTTGAGCCTGTACAGTGGAATATAGAAATGTCACCTGAGCCTCGTTAATTTGTTAGTAGCTACAAATATTTTAGGTAACCTATTTAACTGTCATCTTTATCTCCTATATAATATGTAACATCAGTTTCGACAAACAATGCTAGCAAACATAATCTAAATATTTAGCTAACATTAGATCCATTGTTTAGTATGAAATACTTAAAACTGATAAAACGCTATTGAAATGTTAAAATAAATACGTCATATATTAAAAAAACAACCATAAGTATAACATTAACGTGATAAAACTTGCTAAACAAGTAATGTTTATACATACGTAGATACATATTATTCTACCGATAAGATGAACAATTATAAATTTATAGTGACTGACATATACATATATCGAAACAACATTATTTATAATGAGTTTCGACCGCGTCTTCGCGGTTAACCGATATTTGCTAGTAACTATACACTTGCACTGAGTAAAATACCTGTTTTTTTAATATACCTTCTATGTTAATAAATAATAAATTAAATTTAAGCGCATATACAATTGAACTGGATGTGACGTTATAATGGATATCGATTTGAATATTCAAGGATTATGTAATATTTTTTTACAAATATTATTTTTTGCAACTTAACTTTACAAAAATATCGTCAGAATACGTAACGAGCTTGCTTTAGTGCATAAGATAATTAAAATATTTTAATAACCCGCACAATTCTCATGTCGATAATTTCTTAAATATTCCGGTAAGTACTGGGTTTGTGAAGCGACAACAATGTTTCAAAGTGAATATCGCGCGACAGCCCCCGAGCTAAGAGAGCACGACCCCACTATCGGAAATATCATATCGTGTACTGCCAGGAACAGCTTACAAATTTAATTAGCATTTTTAAGGAATAAACTCTTAACGTTTTCTACATTTCATAGACTCACTCTACGAGTTACTGTCTCGTCGGTGCCATAGACAGAAAAGACAAGTACCTAAACAACCAGAGCCAAAACAGAAGTAATTTCAATATATAGACTTAGTTACCCCTTTACTCTTAAGTACTGAGTGGCGTCGCTTGTAAGTGTAGCCAGCAACCACATTTTTCCAACCTAAACAGTAGAAACATTTTATAGCGGATTATGACTGCTGCGGTGGTACCTAACCGGTCGAACTGTATTTCTACCGGTTTCCAATGCAAAGCTTAATCTTATGCACTGCACGCTTTTTCGCTACACATGTATCAGAAGAAAGTATCAATAATCCACCTTATTATCGCTGTCAAGGTAGTAGTACGCCAGCAGAGCGTCGTTGTGCGCAGTAACGCTGAGGATGTGTTCAAACGTGTCTGCATCGGCCGGCACGTCACCGTACGTCACGCGAACCTCACTGGCGCGCCTGGAATAATAACATTGTTTATAAATAATTATACGCAAATGCGACCAATTGATATGATTTATATCTTTACATATATAAAAGTGTTGGGTGACTGTATAAACCAGAGAATCCACCGCACCTAAAACTTTTACTGTGGCGCTTATAAGTTAGACGAGTTTTTACCCGCGACTTCGCTCGCATTGAAACCCTTAAATAAATATCGAAGATCATAGATAAAATGAAATATACAGAAATTTAAAACAGCTGAAGCTATAGTCAATAAGATATTAATTTGAAGGCTCTGTAGTTGGTAGATTCAATTTTTTTTGACAAACAATCATGTCTGCCATTTTTTTTGTAATAAAAATTATCCTGTCCTTTTTAATACCTCCAAGAATATGTGTACAATGTTTCATAATAATCGGTAGAGTAGTTTTGGCGTGAAGGCGTTATAAATAGATTTACATTCACATTTATAATGTTAGTAGGGAAGTAGGAACGAAGACCTGTCATGACATGTCCGCCGCCAGTCTTGTAGCGCCGACGTAAACACAGCACTTTTGTTCACGGGCGAACAATCCATACAGATTTGTACGTACAACACAGGTGTGCAAGCGTGTTGCGCAATACGCAATACACAGCATTGTTGTCAGCAGGGAAAGTGTTAAATCCAGATTTTTATTAACATCTCGTAATTATATTTATGGCGTAACTTTGGGAGAAGCAAATTACATATAGCCATCAACCAATTAATATTCCAACGCTGGCCGCAAGCCTTCTCTCATAAAAAGAAAATTGGGCCATTCTTCACGAACCAAGCTGAGTATTGATTGGCAGTTTTCACGTTTCAGTGTTTCATTTGATAAGTTTATGGGAACTTTTAGACGTGCGATTTTGCTCATGACGTTCTCTTTTAGCGTAAATCAACAAAATCATCATAAATTAATACACCCCGAATCCCTGTATGACAGGGATTTTTTTCAATCTTTTCCAACAAGCTTTTCCAGTTTTTACTCTAGTTATCATAAAATTCGCATAAAAACAAATACGCCGCGACGGGGTCAAATCGGGAGCCGCGGGTTATCGGTACGTGTTGCGTCACTGTTGTTCTTTGTTGGGGCAGCGCAGTGGCGGAAGCTGCTCTTTGACAAGGGCTAGGTATTTGTATTGTACTGGTGAGCGAGAAACGCTTAACAGCCTTGCAACTTGTAGGACATTTCTTGCATTCCTTGAACGTTAGGGATAAAGTTTTATATGCACTTCTGTTTTGAATGGCATACTACGCAGTACAATCCGGTTATTATCCGTGTCATGTATCGTCAGTGGACGAGGACTAAGAGCCTAACCGGACAATATGAGCCACTAAAAAGTCTCCTTATATCTTTTAAAACAATTTCAGGCGTAACCAATAAATTTCACACAATTATATCTACAACAAAAGGTTGCATGTGTTACTTAACTGGACCCCACAACTTTTAAATGCTAGCCTGAAAATCTTTATTATCACCTCAATTCCCTTTAACGAGCTCTAAAATTGCGACGTATGATTGCTGCACGGGCCCCAATGAAAGCAGAGATAGTGCAATCACTGACGAGACTCGCAGTAATTGTGTCAACATGATACTACGGACACCAGCTGGCAATGAAGAACGTCACGGCGAACATGAATATGTTACGATACCCCACCTACATGGTTTGTCCAATGATGAATCGCAATTTTGAGTACAATAATTGATACTTGCGGACTAGACTCCGTACGGTATAATTGATGTAAGTTAAGAAAATATTCATATTTATTCGCTTTAGTGTGTCCAAACGTAATTTTAAACGACTTTGTTTGCGACTAGTACTTCAAACAACCTTAATGACAACAAACTTTCTGTTGGTTAAGACTTGCGCATGATTAAACCGATTTTAATCATAATGTCTTGAAACATAAAGTGAAAATAAAAGAAATTTAGTTTTAAAAGTAGGTATGTCGCTCAATATCTATGTATTTAAATTGATATAAAAGCATTTTACGTAGGCATTATTTGCATATATGGGTATGATAGGAAAATATACAAAAGATATTTATAAATCAATCCGGGACGTAATAATGAGTTTAACGTCATTTCAACTATAATAACAAACCAAGATAAGTATCATAAAAACATAAATTAAATGCAATGACCTGATGTTTCCCAGTCGAAATGGGTCAGTGATAGTTTGCTGACGTTCAAAAAGAGTTTTGTAATGAATGTACTTTGAAAAATATTGATTTACTCGATTGGAAAAATTAATGAATGGAGAAATATCCATGTAGTGATGCTTTAATAATATGACACAAACTAAGTAAAATACGTTTAATAGTTAAACGTTTTAGCTGTCGAGTTGTTTTTTTTATTGATTTTCGATCAACATTACTGATAAGTATTCAAAATATCTTCACGTGTGCAAAATACTTGTTATTCTTGCGTCAAAGAAAATAATCCAATAATGCGGATATTAGATAATTATTCGTTATATCTTCTAATGCCCCCCGAGGTCTCCTTTATCTGTAGCAATTTTTTTATTGCTCACCTACTGACACATATTACCTTTCGCAAATTCAGAAAAACAGAACATTTCTATCTATTTTTGGCAATTTAATTGTTTTTTTTCTTAATCTACAAAAATACGCATTTACTGCCTATTCAAAGTCATGTAAATATATATGTAATGTACATAATACATACACATTAAAATAAAAAAGACATGTGTACAGCACAAATATAAAATAAATTACCGATATAAATGGAACGCTGTAGCGCAAACCCCTAATAATAAAACCAGACCGATATCGCCTAATAACGAAATCAGCTATCAAATTTGAATCGGTGCACGCACACAGATTAAAATTTTTGACTACTTGGAAAAGCAGTTCGGAAAACACAAGATGAAAAATAGTTAACACTAAATTAATATAGGTAGGTGTATAATATATAGCCTGATCGTTTGAATGCCATAGGTTCATACAGATCCGCCCTCATAATCCGCCGTAAAGCATTACATGTGTTTTGGTTGGAGAGGTGCGGTTGCCGGCTACGCTTTCAAGTGAGGCGACTACCGTAGCCCTCAGGAGTAGCAACTTATATATGTTCCAGCGCAGATAGGATTTTAGTCGCGTTTGTAATTGTATGTGGATGTCCTTGTCTATGGGCTGCGATTATTTAATATCAGGTGGTTTGAAAGCTCGTTTGATATTTTTCTCACATAAAAAATAGATTTTTAACGATAATGAAACGTATTAGAAATTAATTATCATTATCATCCGATTTAAAAATGAAGAAAAACAGGCTTACGTTATAGCTTGGCGTATATTTGAGATGCATTTCATTTTTAAAAGGTGATTCCTAAATAACAGAAATCGATATTTACTAAACGTCTTTTTTATCTTATTAATTTATGTATATTTTAAACAAGAAGATGATTAAAATTTGTACTAAGTAATTATTTTAATGTAATATCTACGAATATATGAATAATTAAAATCAATTATTTTATCAAACAATGAATAAATCTGGGAAATGGCACATTCCGATAAGTTATCGCAGGTCCCGCCTTTGTTCTACTATAATACAATTCAAATATGATTATATTAATTTGAATGAATTTTCATAATTTATTAGAGACACTTTGATCATATATAATGCTGAAATAATGCGACTAACTAATTTATTCTTTAAAATGATTGAAGAGTAATTCTGATAAATTTACAATTTCGAAGGGAATCATGAATTATTCACTATCTACCAGATATTACATTTGACTAACTTAAAGAATTATGACCGAAGCCTCCTGCAATTATGGCGCATATTTATACCTCTCAAATTATGTCATGTGGCTACTGTTGCTCGTGGACATCTGTAACCCATTCTATGCAGAAAAAGGACGCTTAGCTGAAGTTATACTTGCAATGCTACTCTTGAGGAATAAGATACAACGCATCCAAAAAATGAATCTGCCAAACGAAACCCTTCAATCAACTTTATATTGCTGTTCATAGTAGTATTAAATTTAGTGAAACGGAGTCTATATATTAATCGATAGGATGTAACTGACGGTGATAAATGTTGATTATGAGGTGTTAAAGATAAGATCGAATTTTGAATGTCAGGTAATATTGCCGGATATCTCAACTAATCTTTGGACTTCGTACACCTTTAGCATCGCGACGAATAATGAATCAACTCTTTAAACACTAGAATATAATTTAGTGTTAAAGTTTTAATTCATAACATGTCACTGCATTGCTACTCTTCATCTTTGAAAAACAGATAAATATGGCTACTGAGATTTAAATATGAAATACATTATCAATGACTGATTTAAAGATAGAGCCGAGTCTTTTCCGCCGGTTTATTCTTCCAGTTAACTTTAGCGGGAAAGGTCGATCAAAGCTGATGTCAGTACATCAGCTTTTACACTACATCCTTGACATTCAATAAAATGTATGTAACAACCGCACAATGAAACAAAATATCTGAATTTGAAATCATTGTAAAAATCCTTACAGTGTCATTAAAAGCCAAAAAAAAACAATTAAAATGAAAATAAAACAAAAACAAATAACTTTTAAACCTATACACACATACATGGCGAAACGCGCTTAAGGCGTGTACACACCTGTATTATACGTACAAATCTGTACGGATTAGGGGCGAACACAAGTACTGTTTACGTCGACGCTAAAAGATCGACGGCGGACATTACAACTGTGTATTCGTGCATGCTATACTGATGCTAAAAAATACAATATTTCCATGAATTGTAGGCGTATCTATAGAAAAGAGGTCCAATTTAGTTCCACCCCCCCACAATCCTGACGCAATGTAATATATGAGTGTTTACTACGTAATTCAAACAGATTTTTTATGAATACAACCGGCGTGTAAAAGTCGCAAGCACATTACGCTGCGCAATACACAGAAGTTGTGTACTCCGTAGGAGAGGTTTACAAGGTGGTAGAGCCGTTAGAGCTCGCCCGGGGCGACACCACCGCCACCCTCATAATCCGCCGTAAAGCAACATGTTCTTCATGTATTGTTTCGGTTGGGGAGATGTGGTTGCCGAATACACATTATTGGAGGCGACCATCTTAGTCCTCAAGAGTAGGAACGCATCCGCGTCCACCCTTA
>DWON01001729.1:0-23205 GCA_018251015.1 Phocides pigmalion okeechobee
GAAAACATGCTTAATTAACAGACATAATTACAATAAGGCGTACAGTTGAATGGAATAATTTAGATACATTCATAATTATTGTTACTAACTTAATGGTAAGAATTTAGATCAAAAATATTACAATTAATTACAATTACAATTACATTAACTCACCACGAATCCGTACTTGACTAACGCGTCCACTATCAGTCCACACTTGGTTAGTGTTTAGTGGTTGCTACGGTGGCTGAATCCTGTGCCTAACAGTCAGAGAGTAATAGATTAGTAAATAATATGAGAAGGGGAAATAAATACACTCAAAATTCAATATTCAAATATTTTATTTCATTGTAAGGTATTTACATACACTTAATGAACGTTTACAAGATTACAATGAATCGACAAAACCCGTGACATTGTTTTAACTTGTAAAACTCAAAATTCTTTTCATTCCATCGATTATTTTAATTTATAATTGCTTGGCGTTATTATGTATATAATGTTGTCATATATGTAACCTCATATCTGTTCTGTGATATTATGTTTGTAGTATTATTTATTTTACATTCAAACTGAAATGAATGCTTTTAATAATTAAGGCTACTACTCGGCTTTATATTTATATATTATATAACTTATCATAAGTAGTAATATGCCAACGAGATTCTATATTATACGAATTTCTAATGAGCATGGTAGTGTCAAGTGCCAGTTCTTATAAATTTGTTAAGTTCATAATTGTTATATTTTTGCAAACTTTATATATTACTAACTTATTCTATGGCACAATAGCTCTGCTCTAATATAATATATAGTATAATATAGTATGTAAATTGCTAATGATTTCGAAATCTTATCGAGGCGGCTGTAAATTACGGAATTTCAAATTATTATTTATAATATTACGGTAAGTGTAATCGTGTGAGAACGTAATCGATTCTCCAAAAATGTACTTTTATTTTTTTACACATTTTGGTTCAACACTTCGCGAAGCTTTGCCATTGAGTCTCTCTATTTTTATATTAATTCTTGTCCAATAACTGACGTACAGTATCAATATTTTAATATATATGATAATACAATAGATGTATTAACATTGTCGTGATAATTATTAAAAACATTAGAACAATCTAGAAAAAAAAAAACAATTATAAAACATTATTTGTTTTTACTAAATGTATTAAAATATTTGTTAAGTCAAAAATCCTCTTATTCCATGACCATGGTTTAATTGCGCCGGTATCATCAATTACCATTCCGTGTGATCATTGTCTTTGTGATTTTCATATTCAAGTGGAAATCATAGACAATATTCAATATACAGATTTAAATCATAAATACAGATGCTAAGAAAATCTGAAATCATGACGCGATGTTTCAGGGAAAGCGCAAATTAATAAAAAGGATGCGACCGCGATGCAAAAGGAATAAGAGAGACAACACTAATCCATTAATTAATTGTATATTTCAGAAAATCGAATTCATGATACAAGTATAATTGAAATCTACGACTTTTAGTATGTATATAAAAATAAAATTAAATATTGATACTATAGACCAGTTGCATACATAAAACGTATATTTTTATATTTTGTACTTCTATGGTGCTTATATTTTTAAATCTTTTCGGGCCTTTTCAACAAAGTGATCTGTGTAAAATTTCTCAAGCCAGTAGGTAAGGGCGCCATTAGCAAAAGTTCTTTCTTAAGAAAAGTGATATTCAATTAAACTTATATTTTAGTCCAATTTGTCACTAAGTAAGTATTTATTTTAGTCCAATTATTTTGATATTATTTAATAATGAATTGATTACTATTTGATTGTAAAACTATTTTCAAGTGTTTCTTCCTTACTTCTTATATGGCAACATATGCACGTCTGATTATGTACTTATTGTAATTAATATTTCAATTTTATAGAGAGGGTAGCTGCAATTTTCGAAAATAATTGTACATAAATGAATATTATAAGGTATCTCAGTCATAAGTCAAATAATATAATATTGTTGGGAATATCTACTAAGATTATGCATAGGTATCACCAAAGTTTATGACCGCTCGGACACTGCCCCCATTAATTTTGCCGTATATTTAGTGGCATTCGCTAAAAATCGCCAAAAATTATAACGTCCATATTGAGTAGAAGTAAAATTATATAAGTGATTTAGGTTGAAACCTGTGACAGAAAGCATAAACATGACCTTATTTTACGATCTGAGGCACTTAGGAGTTTTTCATTTGAGCCAGGCTACCCAGACTATTTATTTAGTCCAATATAGGCAATTCGGACCACTTATTTGACCTAAGATAAGCATCTCGGATTTTTTTGTTGTGTGTCAAACTTTTACACACTTAACACATTTAAACAGTTTAAAAATTTCAAAGAATCCCACCTAAGATAAGCATCTCAGATTTTTTTGTTGTGTGTCAAACTTTTACTTAACACATTTAAACAGTATAAAAATTTCAAAGAATCCCACAATGATCATTGCTATCAACGGTTTCTATAACCATTGTGAGCATTTGTATAAATGACCTTTAAATGAGAGGTAAATGATTTGTGAGTTAGGCTTCTTTCAATACCGAAACAGAATAAAAAAAACGGAGACTCGAATAAAAAAACCGGACTCTGACAGTATTAAAATATGTATAATTCTGATTGTCGATAGTTCCCAGCGGTCATAAAGTTTGCCGTAAATACTACACCAATGAAAATTTCATAATTATTACTAGAGTTGCGTATGAATTGAAGCTACCTTCAGCCTTTAGCAGCTAATTAAAAGTATTTAAGTAATATCGTAATTGTATGTAAGCAGTAACCGAATCAAAAGCCCTTACCAGTTCAAGAAATCTCGTCCAAAGATTAATTTAGATGTATTGTTATATTGCAGGTATTAATATATAAATTTATATATAAGTTATAACGCACGCATATTCGCATTGTAAACAAATAAATTTACTTTTTTGCATTATACATTTGTTTCATTTAATTTTTCCACTTTTGATTTTTATCCACAAAAATAAAACCTTATAAGAAAAAGATATTTCAAACCATGTTTTTCACGTGTAAAATAAAACTCTACATAGTGTTTGGGAACACTACACTTTCTCTGCGGAAAACACAATTGCTGTATTTTACTTGGCACAACGTGAATGCGACTTGACACATTTATTGGTATGGTATTCATACAAATGTATGATAATTACGGGCGAACACGTGTTTACGCCGATGCTACTAGACTGCGTGCGAACACAACAGTTTATTCATAGATGCTAAAAACAAAGTTGCTGTAAATTTTCTGTCTAGAAAAAACGGATCCAGTTTAGTGCCGCCTCTCGCATCGCTGACTCGATATAGTATATGAACGCCGCAATGAAAATTAGCGACAACACTACCTCCACAGTCGAATCAAGGTCACATCTGTATAATGCTAATAAAGTAATCGTGGATTGAAATTTGAGGTAAGAGTGCTTATTATATCAAAAATTAGTCGATGGCTTCAACCCTTACGAAAGTAAAAAGGCATTATTATAAGACGTGCCAGCTAAGTCTGAGCAGCCATATTTACCGTTGATCCTATGTAAACTCAGTATTTAGGTTATAAAATATAAAATATGTCCATGAACTGATGTGGTTTGGTGAACTGCATACTTTTTTGACATTAAAATAACATAGGTTCTGACCGATGCTATAAGGAAAGAATGCCAGTGCTATCGATTTTATAATTTATTCATAGATAAATGAGTTCGTATTTACATATTAACAATTATTTAAACAAATTATGATCAGTTCACATAGTACTTGTAGGTAATAGACTCCTGTAGTTCTCCCAACGATATATCTTCTTTGCTGATAAACTTTAAATTCAAATGGGGCTGTGTGACAATAAAACCGTTATCTTCGAAATGTCCTTCTACGTCTGTTTCAAGCCATAAAAATAGCACAACTGTATCCACTTCTATATCTATTTTAAATTCAGTCTTTTTTTGTACAATCGGTTTAATGGCGTCGTGTTTTGAAACAGTTATCTGTAAAAAATAACGTAAATAAAAATTTAACACTGACTTCTAAATTATCTGGTGAAGAATTACTTACTGCTTACTTACTTTAATAAGCTTTTATTTTTTACACTATATGAATGAAAAGATAATTGTACAAAAAGGAAACTTTTAAACCGGCTTTCATTAAGGATCCGTTCCGCCCACCAGATCTATAACTGACGAACTATCTAATATCAATTAAAGTAGCGATGCTACTTGTAAAGGGTTAAGATGAAACATCTTGAAATACTGAATTGCCATTCAAGACAGCATCTATATATCGCAGGTATAAGACGGAAGTAAAGAGGCGGCCGCACCACAGAAGCAAGTCGATTTTACGACCTCTAAAAACTCTGGATAATACAAATAAGTTGGTACGTATTACCGACCTGTATCTTCGGCTCCACTAGATTTTTGACTGTCTTCAATGGTACTGGAAATATGTAGTTTTGAGGAGAGCTAATAACGCCATTAGCTTCGAGGGAGAACCTTAGGAATATCTCATCTTTCTTAGTTTCATCCCACAAGGTTACCGTTTTCTGTTTCTTACTACTCAGTGGTTCCACATTGGCAAGAAACTTCTCAGACTTAATCGGTGTTAGACTACTATAATTAAATACATCTAGAGTGATTTCGGCATCGATTATTGGAACAAATCTGTCATTAATAAGGTATATATCAACATCACCCATCATGTTCAATCGTGGGGACACCAAAACCGGTGCAAAAAATGTTTTTGCAAAGTAATGCAACATCTTCCACTGACCGCCGTATTCTGAAAATAAAAAATACAAAATGCTTCGATAATGATGGTCCCTTTAAAATCGATACAGATAATTATCAAATTACGAAGATACATGTAAGGTAAAAATTCAACAACTTATTAAAGAAGTTCTCTGGGCAATTAGTAACTGCTTAGATTTTTGTGAGACCTTCAACAAAATTTTAGCAACTATCAGATAAATTATATAATACAGTTGATTTTTGCTGTATTATTGTAAATGATAACTCAAACATACCTATATACAATACCTATACCTTGTAATTCAGCCCTCAACGAAAGAATTAAATCCAGCGGAACCCCCAATTATATTTACAATTGATTATCTATACTTGCTGATACAAAAAACCTGAGACTGACTATTTAATAAATCAGCCAAACACGCAAGTTATCAAACAATCACTGTTTCACTGCTTGCCAATGGTTGTCTCTTAGAATAAAAAGGCTTAATAAATGCTCCACCACGCTGGCAAAGTACAAATTGGAAGAGTTCATATAATTTCGACAACATTCAGGCAATGGAGATTTCCTCGCATGTTCTCCTTCATCATTAAAGCATAGATAATTAATTTCTTATAAATATAAAATATCTAAAGCCACCTCTAGCTGCTACTGCTCAACAAAGAAATCTCACTGGATTGCTAAGAATATATTTTTGTTACCTTAACATTAAAGTAGCTATTTTAATAGTACCCAATAATCACAGGAACTAACCTACTCCGGACCATGAAGGAGCTTGCCAGACGTCATTCAATTGCCAGTACAGAGCGCCCATTGTGTACCAATCTGCTTGACTTTGTCGGTAATATTCTGTCTCGGCTTTCATCGCCATTGCTTGTGATATCTAGACAAACAAAATTAGACGTTGCTAAAGGCACATTTCCCTTAATATAAATTTACCTTCTTCTAATAATTATAAGAAGACAATAATGCCTTAAAAGAAACTCCCACCAGAATGCATTTGTTGGAAAGCATTAATCATGATAATAAACTTGTTTTATTTGACGAATTGTGTTCTATTACTAAGGAAATAACGAGAATACCTTTAAATATTGTGTGAATAGGTTATTTATATATATTTAAATGCATGTTGTGGTTACCTTTCATTGTAAGAACAGTTATCTGTTATCAACTGTAATCATGTAATTTTTAATCCCTAAATGCTTGCGTTGGTAAAACATTAAAATAAATAAATATTGTTAATTTAAATTGGGCATTGACTTAAACAACAGAAATTATCTGAAAGTAGATACAACCACGTGATCACTCATAATTATCTTATTATTGTCATACCTGACTGTAATACACAAACTTTTCAAAATGTTTTGGATCATCTTTGTCCAATTTCAGGTGTCGATTCAATTGATCTTCAATATATTGGTATCCGTTTGGACTATGTTGCCTATGTTGGGAATAATTGCTGTCTACTCTAAAATCTTCCTCATCCTTAGTCGCAGTGCGCATCGTTTTTAAAGATGGCAAGGATTGGAATCCGTATTCTGAAGCAAATCTTGTCTGTGGATATATATTCATATCCCAATTATCCGCCAAGTAATTATAATAATGAGTGTCTCCATAATGAGAGTCATACGGGTTTTGTGCTATGTATCCTTCTCTTTCTGATTCTAAACCATTGGATGGACTAGAAACAAGATATCTCCGCCCAGGGTCTAGACCTTCTACGATGGGTTTAATAGTGTCTACATATAACTTGATGTACTTCTTTTTGTACTTATCAAACTCTGTTTGAGTACCATACCAATTTCCTCGCAACGCTACTTCGTTTTCATTGTTACCGGCCCAAAGAGCAATTGAAGGATGATGCTGAAGTCGGATCACATTTTGCTCTATTTCTATTCTCACAGAGCTGTAAAAGACATTAACGATACATCAATGACATATACTCGTATTAAATGCCGTTAATACCAATTATTGTTATTGATTTCTTGATAATAAAAGGTCTAGATTAGAATCGAAAACATGATTGAAGGGCGTATGTGTGGTTTGAGATTCTATAGACGGTTTGAAGGCGCATATCCCCTAAGCCCCATCAATGCGTATTGAAACAAAGTATCGACGTATGCTCAAGGCCTTTCCCAGCCCAGACTTAGTAGTGGGACACTCAAAAAGTTGCAATTAATCCAATTCCACTATATCCAGCCTAGTCAATATACTTACAAATTTTCATGTAATACAACTCTATTATATATTATTAACATCTCATGCAATTTTAATTGGTAACTTACTTGCAATCAACGTTTAATTCTAATATTAAGTTCATTCTTACTTCAGAAATTCTGGATCAGTAGGATACATGGAGCATGCGAATAGGAAGTCTTGCCAAATAAGGATCCCAAGTTCATCGCAACGTTGGTAGAAATAATCCGATTCGTAAACTCCACCTCCCCAAACTCTTAGCATTGCCATGTGAGTGTCACGAGCCGCCAATAGAAGATTATTAACTTGAAGAAATAGATAAATCTATTATTTGGTGGTTCCGGAACAATAATTATCTAAATATACAGCCAAAAGACTATAAACAAAGGACTTATTGCAACAAGATTGGCAGGTATTAAATCCGATTTCCTCACGGGAAACACGTAAAGATAATTTAAAATGACTTATCTAAATCTAGAGATATCATCGAAAATTGTCAAATATAAAAATTTTACCCAATAATTTATATTTGATGACGTTTATCTTTACCTTGTCATGATCATTTTTAATCATCAAAAATCCCTGTGTTTTATTAAATCAACGTTACTTGTTAGCGAAAAATCGAAATACAGATAGAAACATAATATATGTTGTAAAACTTTTCTACAATACATTTTAAACACCCACCTGTATCTTCATTGTCACCCAGTTCGGGTAGAATACTCGCAGGAATCCAATTAGATCCTTTCATAAATAAAGGATATCCGTTAACCTTAAAATATAATGTGAGACCTTGACCTGCAGTCGTGTTACCTAGAAATATTAAACATTTTGATGTTTGATCGTGACCTTCCGCACACTTACAATTTCAATAAATTAATTCTTAATTTTATGAATTACAAATTATGTATTCTTTATTTCATGTAATATAAACATTAACGGAACCTATAGACCGCCTAATGTAAGTCATGTAACCGTTTTTAAGGCTGTAGCAGACGTAGGTCTTATCCGTGAATGTACCACCGCAGTACCTATTTCTAACGATTTCAGATAAAACTCCTGTTTCATAGTTTGGTATCGGTAATACATAAACAGGTCTTTGTGCAGTAGTGTCAACCTGTAATCAAATAGACTGCAGGCGCTTGTGCTCTGTCCAAATAGGATACGAATCTATATTTTATTGCGTTGTTCACTATATATATATATATAATATTGGTCCTCAGATATTATTAAGTTGCAATACGTTTGACGGTGGTGTACTGCACGGGAACCGACGTGACCACAAGCCATGCAAACTGGTTCGAAATATCGGCAGTTATAAAGCGTTAATCGTGAGTACCCATTATATAACATAATAACCACTCAAAAGTTATACTGCCCGTAACCGTATATTCTTATATTTCTTTGAACTTCTACTTGCCTAGTATATTCGAAGCATCTTCTTCGACTAATTCCAATGTACGGAATCCAATTTTGACATCCTTATAAGAAACTTCATCTTCGTTACCATCTGTTACTAACGTAACATGAAGATCATACAGCGGTTGATTTCCGAATCCATTAGGCCACCAAACGCTTATAACATTCTGAAAATTAAAAATTCACAGCCTAACTCTGAGTCAAATTTGCATATATGTATGTTACCTTCTTGTATATTTTTATATATCTTTAATAAGATAGTATTAATTAATTTATTGTAGTGTTTTAAATAAGTACATAAATATCTAGGCGAACCAGGTATTCCATTAGAATGCAGTCATTGGTACAATTAAGGATACGAAGTGCATACCGTATATCTACTGTAATGCTATCACTACCGTAACATTTGAAAATGAGGTAAGCGTGTGTTAAAACTATATAAATAAATGTTCTATACATATTGAGCTTCATACTTACGTTAGGTATATTTCAATATTAACCAAACTCAAGCGTCAAGATCCAGGCTACCTTGACATAGACTTGCAAAATTTGTCATTGCAAAAATGTATTTAGATTACCGTTACCAAGACAAAAATGTGCGTAATAAAGGATATAATTTACCAAGCTATAATTCCCTACAATTAAAATAGTTTTAAGCTATAACTTGAAATAAATAATTTGTTTGTTTTATGATTTACGAGTCAATGAGTATTATTTATTGGATATACTTGACCTTCCTATGACCCAAATGCATAACGTGTTATGTAACTAATTTATAACTCTATTCTATCCACTTAGCTCGGATATACTGATTGCTCACCTCACTAATCCTCATGTTAAGTTCGGCCTCACAGGTTCCATCATCTCTTGTATCAACTTTAACTTCTCTTCCAATTTTGATAGTCTGATATCCATCAACGGGCAATATAGCGGTAATATAGCCTTTTACTTTTTTTGCTTTGGCTCTAGACTCAATATGAGCTACAATCTTGAGGTCCCAAAATGCACCATTCTTTTCCGTGTGTGTTGTGAGAGATCTTATTATTGCACCGTTATAAAATTCTATAAATGCTGGTTTCCTACAAAAGTTAATTAATTAGAAACTGTAGAGGTAAGACGTGATAATATTAATTAATAACAAATAACGGTAATGAAATCCTAGTAGTAGGCGTCACAAAACTCCTCTAACCTTTATACTTTTGAAGTTACATACCATTTATAAATTAATTATCACGTTTTTGAGGCGAAGGATAACAAAGTATTGAAACCTGTATGCCTTCATAAAGTCCATTCAAACTTTGCCAGCGTACTGAACCTTACCATCTCGTACCCTCCCTACGTATATTCTGAAGTAACTTCATTTATTGTCAGTTTACAAATTTAACTTATTTTAGTATGTAATTGTCTTTCTTAAATCGCCAGCCCACTTACGTATGAAACATTTATCTTAGTCCTTAACCAAGAATTTGTAATCAACTTGAAATGTCTATTCTGTATGGAATAAGTTAAAAATATCCACTTAGATAGACTTTCACGGACAACACTTACAATCAGGTGGATTACCAGGCTTTCTACTCCGTCAATATCATATGTAAGAACCACAAGCACTACATACAAAGACTACATAACATCAAACCAATTTACTAATAAAATAATTGAAGAAAAAAATATTCACCAAAGTCCCACAGAGGGGAAAGCGGGTCCCCAATCCCAGCTGAAGGAAGCCTGCATCTTACGCAACTGGTTCGCATGACATTCCCCGTTATATTCATTAGGAACACACGCTGGAGCCGTGAAGTGTTTGTCGGAGCGAACGCGAGCTACTTCTATTGGCGATGCAAAGTTTATTTTCAGTTCGTTTAATCCGTCCTGTTAATTAACAAACAAGTTAAAGTAGAATCTATATAATTCGACCGGGAAGGTACCATCGCCACACCCATTGCTAACATGACGTAATTCTGCATTTTGGTGAAAAGGTGCTGTTGTCGGCTCCATTACCTAATATTACACAAATAATTAACCCTCAAGAGAAAATGTAGGAAGGTTACATTTTTTAATATATAACGGAACTAAAAAACGAAAGTGCAGTCCACCTTATGCTAAACAGAACAGAAGTCAAAAAGAGGACCGTTGTTAACCCTCAGACTAAGATGGTCGCTTTATTTGTTAGTGAGCTGACAACTGAATCTCAAATAGCCTTTATGCTTAATATGGACGTGACGGTGGTATAGTCTCGTTCGAATCGTAAAGGTTCTACCACTTTAAAAATTATTTTACTTTAAGTTGATTATAGGTGTCATAGGACGAAGGCGTCCACTTATGTTACAGATGCACAACAAATTCTATTGCTAAATTTATTTAAAGAATTCAGACGAAACATTCAAGTTATCGCCTAAACCTGTTGTCTCCAGTTTCGTGACGCGCTCATGTAAACCTAAAACCATCCTGATAGTCACTTAAAGCGTTATACTCTTAAGTATATTCGCTCCCCAGAACCCCATGTAAGTCCCATCCATGTAAGTCATCAAATGATAATAATATTTATACTTATACTACCAACTAACCTTGAGATGCTTCTTAATGTCGAGAACATATCTGACGAACATATTATTAGTGGTTCCAATGGGAGAATTATTTAACTCTATAAATGCAACAGTGTCCACTCCTTCTAAAACCAGACGCACCACTTTCTTTTTGCGATCATCTTTATTTACTGAAAAGCAATATTTTATCATTTTAAGTCTTTGCTTTATTGTTGTATTTTATTTTAGTAACCTTATATAGATATAAAAAATAAAAATTACATATTCTTTTTCCGGCACTTCATAGTCACGTAATTTTATACGCTGTCTACACTCCGCCCAATTGATGTGTAGTAGATGCCAGTACATGCACATTCAAGACCAATTCCGTTCCAAATATCTAAAAAAGGCTTACCCAGGAATCGAACCCATAACTACGTGACTCTCGCGACGCAAGTCGTAATTTTTTAAGCAGTACTTGAATTAGATTTACCTTTTATAATATATTTTAATTCTAACGACTCTTATGCAATCTGAAAATAAAACATCATAACCTCCACGAAAACCTGTCCAACTAAGTGACTATCGTGCCATGTATAAGTTACGGTCCGGTAGTAGTATCATAAATACCTACCAATCTATTTGCAGGGTACTCCTAAATCTTCTCAGAATAGGGATTAAGTCATAATTCACCACGCTTTTAAACTTGGTTAAGACCTTGGTTTCTTTTCGATACTATTTCTCAATATATGCAAAATAAGGCTCTTTTTTAAAATATTTCCATAACTTTTTGTAATCCGGCACGTTGTAAAAAGATTTTTGATGTAATTCTTTTTGATTTGCTAATTAAATATTAAGAAAATTATAAGTAAAGGACACCTACTCAAATTAAAATTTACTAAAAGACGAGACGTACATCTTAGACCTCGTCAAACGTTACATAACATATTCTATGTGTACAAATGTAACAGGCGGCAGTGATCTCTTTCTATCAGTTACATTGCATCCTCTTTTGTTACTAAAGTCATAAAAAAATTCATCATCAGTTATGAGACATGGAAAAAAATTACCATAAAATTGGCCTGTATAGGTCCAAGAGTCATATGCCACCCATCGAGTGAATACGTCGTTGAAACCAGCAAAAATATCGCCGATAACTCCAGCTTTGTGTAGATCGGAGTACACACCGCCAGGCACAGAAGCTGGTACTGAGATAGCTAGAGCAGAAAATAATAGTTCGCGTAAAGTACCCATCACCGTAATCATCTACCTTTTACTGCCACTGCTAAACACAGGTACCCTCTCAGAAAAGGATTAGGATATAGCTTACCACGATGATCAAGAGACTGGTAAACTAAACTGTTTGTTTAGTTTACCAAGATTTAAAACAAGATTTAAAACAAAAAAAATACCGCCATGAGTTTTTCACCATGACCGTTAAAATAACCTAATCTTAACTGATCTAATCTAAATACAAGTGCAACAACCATAACTTAAGCTATTAAGAAGTAAGAGAAAAACAATAGCAAAGATGCCAAGAATATTTCATAAAAAATCCTTTGAAAATATACTTATCAAATATTAATGAAAAGATAGTAAAGTATAAACATTTTATATTATGGTTTTACAAATGAACTTTACTGATTAAATGACGATGAGACTTCCCTAGCTGACTTACTATTACGAGTTTTAAGTCGAGGTCAGATATCTTTGTTACTCACAATATGCTTAATTTAATCTATGGTTGTGGTATGCATATGAGGATCTTAATCAAACGTTTTTAAATTATATCGTTAACTGAAGCATGGCCGTTAACCAAAGATAAAATAATTTAAATGATAAAACATAGTAATCATTAATATATTTTAATAATCAAATTCAATATATTTGATAGATAGGTATACAAGATTAACATGCAAACATATTTAACATTGACAATTATTTTAATGAAGAATTATATCAGACTAATAAATAATAAAGAAAAATTGTACGTACCTACGTTAAAGTTTAAATAAAGATAGCATATCACTTAATAACTACTTACATTTGTTATTATTCTCCAGCCTCCAAGTAATATTTTCGTTTGAAGATACAAGATGTAGCTTCGAAAAAGAACAACATATTTTGTTTATATTTAGACACAACAATAGCACTAGAACCAACCGTGTATCCATTGTCGCGAACAATCTCGTCTAAAATCCTATACATCTCATAATATTCATCTCACTAAAACAATCTTTGAAGTGGAATTTCTGAGTAATCAAGAAATGTATTGTCAGTCAGTGTCAGTCAAGTCGAGCGATCTTGATCGTAATGTTGTACCTACCAGTGTACGCGTTATATCGATAAGTGTTATCAAACATTCAAACCATGAATACCAACGTATTAACCTTACTGTAAATACTCCATTGTGAGCCATAAATGACCAGAAAGTCGTTAGGATTTGAGTATGGTATTTTTATTTAATGTAGTTACTAATTACTAGTTAAGTTTAACCAACCAATCGCATTTAAGGTTTTTGTCACTTGCTGTAATAGATACGCTCGGTCATCTTTTACTATGTTTACGCATAACTTCATCTCCATATAAAGTCTTTAATTTTTAATATCTATCCATTTCTACAATGTACAAATCAAAAATCTACACAGCCAAATGTTTTATTTGACGAAACTGTCAACGTATTGGTATGTAGAAGAAGTAGTTAATCGGCACGCCATGTCTAATTGTCACTGTCTTGCATGAAAGTTGTTATTAACTATCTTTAAATAGAACATGAGTCACCCATGGTAGTACCCTGAAAACTACATTGGATTCCCTTTTGTATGTATGATTTAAAACATTTTTAAAACCAAAATACAGGATGTAAGATTATGTCGCTTATTTGAAAATAATCTGCATGTATGAATTTTAAAGGAAGAATCATGTACATTTTGTACGGTTTAATCAATTAAAAAAAATACTAGACTAGGAAATAAGCAAAATACATATACTCTTATAATAACGAATTATCGTAAAGCCTCCAAACAATTTTTTTATGTTTAATGACATGCCGCTTTAAAAAGCAATTGTAATTTTGCATCTTGTATTGTGACTAATACATTAAACTCATTTCTTGTTACCCAACTATTACCGAATATCGATAAAATTACAACACTGCCTCTTCAAAAGATATCTCCATGGCCGATATTGAAATGCAAAGTGTGAAGAAACTATGGATCGACGCAATGAATGACTGAAAAAAGATTTACAAAAAAATATAAAGAAAGGAGTTTTTGTGTAGAGGGTTTGTGAGAAAGGTATAGGCGTATGAATGGCGTACGCAATGGGTGTATGAAATAGGCCTTCGAATTTGGTTCTTGAAGGGCACCTCCAGGGGGTACCTTTGATTATGGCCAAGGACAAGGTTCTACATAAAGTGTGTACAAAAAGGAGATGCGAATGGTCTTCAAATAATTGCACTAACTACATTTTCGGAGAGATTTACGTAAAGGGTAAAGAAATAGGGTCTACAAACGGGGTATACAAATACGTTCGTAGACGTACGAAACAGCGTAGAAGATTATAATCTTAATCCTTCTTTTTAGAAAAGACGTCTCACGTTGAACAGAGGGCCAGTTACAGATTTATGATGAGGAACAAGTTCCTTACGAAAGAGTTTAACTTAGGTAATGCTAAGGGTACCCGCAGAGTCGAAGACTTTTATGTATATTTTACTATACTATACTACTACTATAGTATTTGTATAGATGAGAGAACTATAGTTCGACCGTACCATTGACGCCCTCATAAAGCATTACTTGTGTTTCGGTTGGAGAAGTGCTGTTGCCGACTACACTTTAAAGCGACGTGACCATCTTAGTCCCCAGGAGTAGCAATGCATCTATCTAAGTACGAGCTCAGAGAGGATTTCAATCGTGTTTATGATTGTACGTGGATGTTTATGGGCTACGACTGCTTAACATCAGGTGGTTTGCATGCTTGTTTGCTACATATGAATAATCATTTTACATATCGAAATAATCGGGTGTTTCCGACAATACGTACGCAATGATTAATCGTTCAACTTTATCGACATCTGTCAGTAAATTTATCAAAAGAAAATATTTTTGTATTACAAAAACATTCCCCGATAACAAAATTTTAAGGCACATCTAAACTCGTTGAATGCTTCTCGAGCCAGACAACTAAAATCTTTGACTGTTCTGGTCTAGGTCTAGGACTCTTCTTAACCGTTTACTTACTTACTGAATTTAATGTGTATCAGATAAACCTTATCGAAATTAAACTTATTAGAATAAATATGTACATGATATTAAAAACTACTTCAATATACGTTGTATCGTCTAAAAGATATTAGTAGGGAAACAGGCACATGAAAAACGTTAAAAAAAGTGTTACTATTACATGAATAAAAGTATAATCCAGCTCATTTGTTTATTTATTTGTATATGTTTCACTCGATAACTAATGATTTTATTTGCCTTCATTTTTAAACTCACAGTACATATATGTACATACATATATCTGATATAATTATCTCTCAATATCTGCATCACATAATTACCAAACATAATGATCGTTAAAATAACCATGTTTTGAGCAACCTTTTTCAAACTGCGCTTTGATATAATGTAAGTTTTTTTACGCCTAATGCCTACGTTGTCTATTTTCATTTCCTTTTCAATATACTATTTGGCCACAGAATACAGAAAAATAATACACAATAAGTATTTCGTGTCACCGAATAGACATTCAATGTCTAAATATAGTGTTCAAAGCGCTCGTAATTAAGCATTATAAAAACATGGAAACGATAACCTTATTTGAAGAATATAGATTGATTGAAAGATGTGAATCTGAGGTAAATGGAGCTTGGAAAGGTACACTTTGTTTGATATTTACTTGAATTTATTCACCAATTGATCTTGAACTCATGTGACAATTTGGCACATAGGACTATCAGACTATTTTCGTACGGCTAGTACTATCATTTCACGTACGATTAAATTACTATTGTATTTTTCTATCCTGCTTATATTTTATCTATACATCCTTTGGTCCACTCTTGTGCATTTGCCTTATTAGGGGACATATTGTCTTACTTAAACGTGTCTCACGTCTTTATATTAAAATTACTCAGCCTGATCAGCTTTATAAATTACTAATCAGTGTACCAGTTATAATCATATAAATCAGTCAATTTCGTTTTTGCTGAAATATTTATGTAAACAAATTTGTACAATATTTATATTTTTCTACGGTTCATAAGACAGAACCAGGTTTTTGTCATATATAAGGCCTTAAGACAAGATATATTGATTTTTATTTATTACTATATGAATTAGAGCAGTATTTCCAAAAAGAATGATTTCTTTATTCCTTTTTTATGTATAACATTCATTAAACATAGAATAAATTTATGCAAACAAACTAAAAACACATTGACATAATTATTTTATACGTGATAGGTATCACGAACCTACATTTATTTAAATTTAAATATTAAAGCACAGAAAACTATGATAGATATTTATGTCACCATCTGACCTTATTGTATTACATATATCAAGTTCTACCTGAGGTCAGAAAACAAATTTAAGCATAAGAATTAGTGTATGTAAAAAGTAATGAATTTTCCAAGTGCATCAAGATCAAGATGTGCCTTACAACGGCAATTTTTGGTACCAGCTTTGTTGTGGTTTATCACTTTGACGATCCAATAGATGAGCATCACGCTCATATATTGAATCGGGTCTGCGTTGCTGGAGGTAGCACTAAACTGGAGCATATTTGTCTAGATTAAAGATGCGCCGACAATTCTCTGAAATATTGCATTATTCGCATCGTTGTATCATCTAAGAATACACAAATGTTATGTCCGCCCCCAGTCTTGTAGCGCCGACGTAAACACAGCACTTTTTTCCGCCTGTAATTCATACAAGTTTGTACGTACAACACAGATGTGTAAAAAAATTGTGTTTGGTTGATATAAATGTGCGGTAGTAACAATTATGACAAAAATACTTTAATTTTTTTTTGTGAAGTTATTAAATTTGTAAGATTTGCATAACATAATAATCGTAACAGCACTATTAAGTTTCTCTTCTACTAAGCTAAGTTAAGTTTCAAAATGCTTCCTTCAATAATAAAAAATACCTTTCGTTTTCATCAACAAAATCATACTTAATATAAGCTGTTTGATTATTTCAATTTTAAGTTATTGTCGCCTTGAAATGAAACTTTATCTGTTGGGTCCGTGGTAAGTGGTAACTATACCATCGGGGTCCCGCAACCTTTAAGTTTCCGTTAAGAGCTACATAGGAATAAAGTTAGATTTAGCCATAGAAGATCTGAAACCAGATTGGTCAATCTTTCATGATTCCCTTATCTTTAGCAAAAAAGACTAAGATTTATGGTTACTTTTCATAAACTACATTTGCTGCTTTGCTGATGATAACTATTAATTTATTTATTTCACAGGTGCACATCTTCTACTATTCTTCCTAGCTTTTGTGTTTGGATCCTTCTGTACTTTCTGCTTTCATATGCTGATGTATTTATTCGATGAGAAATGTGTACTCTTTCCGAAACTTTTATCGCTAACTTCATTGCGTCAGAACATCATATACGAATTTATTCCAGAAGATAAGGAAATTGCTGACAGTAAGTATGGACAAAATATGTAGTAAACTAGTTACATAAAAGTGAATATTATCTTCGAGTTTTACCTTGAAAGTAATTTATTTTGACTCAACCGTAAGGAACATTAAAACCTTAGTGGACATGGCAATAATAGTAGTTTATACGAGTAAGTCACTAGTGCCACTGGACAAATGTGGGCAGCTGTCTATATGGTCAAGTAGCTAATAGACATTTAGTTTTAGCAAGTCCCAGAATTACAAACAAATATAAATATAATTATATGACATCAAATAAAACTTTTTAGCCTTCTGGTTTATTAATTAATGAGACAACTTTTTGGTCAATGTACAATTTAAGCCTTTATTAAATGATGAAAATAGCAAATAAGCATGCAAGTCTCATGACATTAAGTTGTCGCTGCAGGATTAAAGTCTCTCATTGCTACTCATGACAACAAAGATGGTTGTCTCGCGTCAAGTGTAGCCGGCAACTGCATCTCTCCAAATAAAACACATGGCGAATTATGGAGGCAGCAATGGTACCTCCTCGATATTTCTACCAACTACTAAATCTGCTCTCAGCCTATTGTATAATTTTACTCAATAAAATATTCACGTGCTGTGCTCCTTTTCAATAAAACAACGGCACGTGTGGTATATATTTAATTTGTTTCTCTCCAGAAGAATAATTTGTTTTTCAGTGTTGCCTGTGGATTTCTTGAGCACCCAATGGGTAGATAAAAGTGCGTGTTACCTACCTACGTATGTACCGCTAGTCTCAGGAATATTTGGACTCGTATGGACAACTATGTTCCTCATGTGCTCTACGGGTAGTCGGACACTTACTGGGTAAGTTCAGATTTATGCCCAATAAAACATACATTTTTGTAAAAAACCTGTCAAGTAAATATTACATAGAAAAATGTCTACAAAACTCAATTTTATTCCATTCTACGTTACTACGTTGTACGTATTATATACTAGACGTATATTTGTTTAAAAAGTTGCTGATGCTTAACGCAATTAGCATGAGATCAAAAGCCGAATTTAGTGAAACTACTAAATATAACAATTAATGCTAATTTACGTTGAGAAGTCCTTTGATACTATATGTATATCTACTATAACATTTTGAGTTACAGATAGTGTTCATGCATTTTATAAGAACTTGGTGAAATTAAATTTAGGGTATGTTCATGAGCTTCCATGGTAATTATGCACATCATAATATATTTGCAAATATATATTACAATAGAATACTTTTGCAGTTTACAGCGTCCTTGGAGGGTTCTGTTACCAGTTTTTGTCTTCTCATTGGCAATGGGCGGGCTTTGCTTGTACGCCACCATCATTACACATTACGGTCTTCAAGAACTTTGTATTAAACTCGGTGAAATTACTGGAAGCTCTACGTACGTAGATTTTTGTTATATTAATTAAGCAATATTTAAGTTGTTAAAAACTGACGATCTTTAAGAGCAAAATTTATGCACACTTAGTAGTAGCTTATTAGAATCTTATCAGACTATTAGAAGCTTATTAGATCGCAACTTCGTCGGCGTAATTTTTAAAATCTGGAATTCGTCTGTCTACCTAACAAGTTTCATTCCAATCTATTATGCCGTTACGGAGTACTTAAATGACAACAAACATCCAAATATCTAGATCTGCGCATTTATAATAATGATAAATTATTAAGATGACAATAAAGTACTACAGTATCCTCAGATTAAATAAACCAATTGGACGCGATGAGCTGCCTCAACATTGCCGAAAAATGTTCACTGACCACGTTCAGAATATACTTATTATTGTTTTTTTTATATAAAGTTGAAGCTGTAGTCCACCCGATATTAAGTGGTCCCTACCGCCCATGCACACCTGTAACCAATTCCTTATAGACCAGTACTCCTATCTGAAATCGATGACAAATACATTACTATTAGTGATTGTCTCACATTTAAGTAAACCGGCAACCACATCGTTTCGTCGCAGCCCAGAATTGCTTCACAATATAAACGCGTGCAACGCTGGCACTTCCTTCATTAAACTTGTAGCATCTACAAAACTATGTCTAAGTTTCTAGGTGCACATATACTGTGAATGTGGCGACGTTGGCCTACGAGAGACGTATCCGCGGGGTGTACCAAGCGACACGAATCACCATACTCTCTGCCTGGCTTCACACGTTGTGCTGGATATTTTCGGCGCTTCTAACCATCGTTAGAGTCCTACTGGTAGTCGATTTCCAGCTCGTTAAAGTTAGCGTGCAGTTAAAGGGAAACATAGATAAGATGCTGGTAAGATTTTAGTTTGTTGTATAGGAAGTAGGTATAACTTTATACCGGTCGTAAAAAAAGTTCCATGAGAGACAAATACCACTTCGCCCTCTTAAAGCAAATCTTACATGTTTCGATTAGGGGAGTGCGATTAGTGATTATCTTGTTTTTATCAATTTTAAATAGTATCGGTTGGAATATCATAAGAAATTGTATACTAAAGAGTTATAACTTTCAAGGTGCAAGTATATAATATTGATTATCTTACGCCATCTACATATATCCATTATAACGTCATTTTTAACCCATCATAAAATTAAAAAAATAGTGATTGGCGCCTATCGCCATTTTATAATAGATAGAACTAATAGAACTTTTATTAGCTCAATAGCATATTGTATTGAAATGAAATCTGTATCATGGTAATGGTACAAGGCAATCTCATGAGTACCTCGAATAATTTTTATTACTAGTTTTTTTTACATCGTTGTTAAAAAAAAGTAATACTGACATATAATATTGTACCATACAAGAAAGTGAACACCAGAATTGTAATATATAAGTATGTACGGACATAGGAATAGAAAGGTACTTATCAAAAAATACAAAGAATATTTGTAAAACAAGTTTTTTTATCCATTTTAGGAACGCCATGAAAGACAAATACGAACAGTCTCACCAGATTTATGGATTAACAACGAATCACGATCTCGCTTAAATAGTCGTTCCCAGAGCAGTGTTAAGGTTCACTTCCAGAAAAAGGATCAAGAATCACGTTTCGTCGACACTTCTAGTCTCGATGATGATTATATTCCAATGTCGGATAATGAGGGAGAAGTGCTATTTAAATCTTCGATTGCTCCAACTGTTTCCGAACCTTCACTAGTTACAGATGAACGAAATAAGCTAGAACGATTAAAAGCATTCAGTTCAGTGCCTATAGATAAACAATTTATTGTTAAATTAATTTATGATTTGATTGACACTATCGATTTACCTGAGACATCTATGGCAAGTGTCATAAGTCGTAGCATAGAAAAAGACATCAGCCAGACTAAACCCTTGATACGACAGTATGGGCAGCAGTTCATATCATCAAAAACCGCTGAAGATCAAATATCACATACAGATATGGATCCTCAGTCAGCGGAAGAA
The DNA here is from genome assembly GCA_018251015.1 of Phocides pigmalion okeechobee. Lineage (NCBI taxonomy): Eukaryota > Metazoa > Arthropoda > Insecta > Lepidoptera > Hesperiidae > Phocides > Phocides pigmalion. The sequence goes on from DWON01001729.1 coordinate 20,974, forward strand.
ATAGTTTTAGAAATAAAACGAAATTTAGAAAAGAAAATCAATAAATTCAGTGAATATGGTGCGTCGACTTCCAAGAGATCTATAGAATTTGAATCCGTTATGAACATTACTTCAGAAATGAAGCAAACGTTGGATGAAAATATAGGTGAATCTACCGAAAAAATAACCTTAAAACGAGAACTGAGTGCATCGAATGTCCAACAAAAACAAATCCAAGAAGAAGAAAAACCGAAAGGGAAAAAGTCTAATCTGAAAAATAAAAATATTCAAACAGACGGTCAGAATGTGAAGAAAGGTCCGTCCCCGAAAGTGCAGATAACAGAATCTAGAACTTCCATTTTTACGGATGTGATTTATGAATCATCAACCACCATTGAACGCAATGAAAAGAAAACTCAAACTAAAAAAGAAAAACACGATTAATTAATTATTTTAAAACACTGTCTACCAAACATACCTAAATAAAGTATTCCTTTTGGTTGTTATAATTGAATAAATTATACACAATTCAATATATATAATTAACTTTAATGTAATGAATGTTTAATTTTTTTTTCGTTTTGTTTTAAGCGTTAAGAAGAAGGGTTTTGTAATATTGAGTTCTAATTATATAATAGTATGACTATGTATGTCTTTTATTTTTATTTTCAGCTTTTTAATCTTGCGAACTTCTCATAACCATTAGATTTTCCGTATATAGTTATTTACATGTCCCTAAATGCATCCCTACTTGATATATTGGGATACGATACCCGTGAAGTTACAGATTTCACAAATAAATAATTTAAGGCTTATGTGAATAATCTTTCGGTTTACCCCTACTATAATTTGTTGTTTTCGAAGCCTGTTATTTTCGTTAGTAAACTCGAGAATCAAATTAAAATCGTATCATTCGATGTCATGGTTTTTGGACATAAAATTGTATTAATTTTGAAGCCTGTATATTTATGGAATGCGATGCGTATCTACGCTGGATAACTACTGCTTTTTAAGCAAGTACTCCAACTAACTTTTACAAGCTTTTATTTAACTTGCAATATTTATCCAGGTGAAATCTTTCTTGCCACTGATTTTTCAATCACTTATCTTTAACCGACTGAGCTGAAATTTGGTTCACACGCCTAATTTGGATGGCAATGCATGCTCAGCTATGTGACGTCATTTTAATATGGTGGACCATCAAGGGTGGCGAACAAACTTTTATATCATTAAATGTACATATTGTGTAATGCTTGTACTAAATTGATTGGTTTAATTTATTTTCTTTTTAAGCCAATTAAATAAAAGTTTGTTTTGGAAAACAAAAAAAATATATTTAAATAAGGCTTACAATTTTAGAATATTATGTAAGCATAAAGATAGTTCAATGTCGGCAGCTCCCGCGGCCACGGCCAGCCAATTCAACGAATGGACTTATGTGTTGCAACTCGAACTTGAATATCTTACAGCATAATTATATACATAACTTTATTTGACACACCAGCTATGCCCGTGACTTTGTATTAATTCATCTCCTCCGATATACTACAATTACCAATATCGTTAAAAATAGAATATATATACGTATATACTGCATTTTAATGCTTCGCTGTAAAGGTTGTAAAGATAGTAGTTTTATTTCAAAACTGCAAATGGGTTCTCGTGATGCGTTAACAAAAAGAAATACAAAAATAATAAAAAGTTATGGATTATTTTGAATAGGGTTTTTCACAAAATACTAATAGATACAATAACTTACAGGTTATTTATATAATATGTACACGTTTCTATCGTAATTGTTTTAAATAGTGTTGTTTACAGTATGTGTTATATTTTTACATTATGTGAAATTGAACTCAGTTTTTTTTAATAGTATGGTTGTTAATTATCAAATATATTTCTGTGAGTACTTACAATAGTTGAATGTGCATAGTAGGATAGGAAATATACAGGTACTTAAAATAAAACCTCCTGAAAAATGTATAAAGTCTATTGAAAATGTACAATCATCTTATCTTATATCTATTATCGTACCTATTCTTAGTGCTAAGTCACAAATAAATTATGCAACATTTGCCTATCTCGGTATAAATTAAAATTCCGCCAGCGTGTATGCGTTGGTGAAGCAATCTGCAAATCCCTGAGTACTCGTATTTTGTTTATTGCAGTCTTATTACCAAACGTTAGGAGTATGCTAACGTCGTCAATAGAAACACGTTGGCAATAGAGATTCGTCCTCTTCATACTCTGTTT
>DWON01001730.1:0-23188 GCA_018251015.1 Phocides pigmalion okeechobee
ACCGTCGCCAGCGAATGAGAAAATATCCTTTATGATTATCGTACTTGAGGCTTCTTACCGACGCTCGCAGATACTCAACTTCTATGATTCAATTGAAGAGATGCAGTTGGCCACACTTAAGAGCAAAGCAATTAATTAAAACTTTACTCTAGTTTAAGGTTTGTATGTGAATGTGCATGTGATGTAGCGAATATTTAACGTCAAGTGGCCTGTAAGCCCGTTTACAACTATTCTCACATAAATAAAATTAAAGATTGGACAACTATAGCTCGGGGAGGTACCAGCGCCGTAATCGTAATTCGCCGTAAATCATTACTTGTGTTTCGGTTGGGGAGGTGACCTTAGTCCTCAGAAGTAGCAGCATTCCACTTTCGAGCTCGAATAGGATTTTAGTCGTGTTTGTGGTTGTAGATGTCTATGGGCTACGACTAATTAATAACAGGTGGTTTGCATGCTCGTTTATACTCCACTCTTCTCACATAAAAAATGTAATAAATATTTAACGACAAATGCCCTGAAAGCCCATCTACAACTATTCTCACGTAAATAAAATATTATAAATAAAGATTGTCGTTGATATTCTTTGCACTTAAAAGATTTTCTTTATATCAGATATTAAAACGTTTACCAAGAAGCCAAGCTACGCAAATGTTCCACTTAGCAGTGATTACGTGTTTGTTCCGCTTGGCTTTGAAACCTTCGGGAGATCAAAGTGTAATTTTTTTCAAACAATTAGTCCCAAGTTTAATAGACGCTGAGACAAGAGGTTGAGACAGCTGGTTCATATCTCACGCAGACAATTGTGATCGCTATTCAGTGAGTTAATTCGGCTAGCGTTCTAAGGACTAAGTTGCTAGGTTAGGTTAGGCAAGGACTCCCTTTAGATTGTTTAGGTTAATCCTTTTTAGGTCATCCCTTTAAAATGAGATAAAGTTTGCACGTGAACAACGTAACATATGACCCCAAGATAAACCCAATAAAATCTTGAAAACGACGTTTCACGATCACAACCAGAAAAGCCATACGAAGCCTAGATAAAAATACTTCATTATCTCCACAAAAGCCAAAGTAACGACAAATAACATTCCCAAGATATCGCCACTTCCTTCTTTATAAAGTTGACGCTAACGTGCGTACGTGTCCTTATTACGCTCCACAGCCATTTCTGGCGAAGATATTTGTGGAGGCGTAAAGGTGGCTCGAATGGAATGGGAGCAATTATGTGTTCGGAATGATCGGGCAATTTCATCGCTGTCCCAGTAGGGACGGGCTTCTTCAATTGCTTAACGATTTCTTCATTTCTGTTTTTAAGTCGAAGTTGTTGTAAGTTTGACGTGCCTATATTTGTGTCGATCTATGGCTAATGAACTAATAAGCCTATCGTTGTTTAATTTTTGCTTGAGGTCTGATTTCATTGTGTTCTTAACTATGATGTAAGGCTTGTAGATTATCCGTTCTTTTTACACCCACGACTATCCACCACGAGCCATGCAACTGGTTCTAACGCCAATTAAAAAGCGTTAATCGTGAGTTGCCGTTGTATAAAAAAATGTATAAATTCCGCGATGGTATTAGTTTAAAATCGTATCTTTTTTAGTTGTTCAAGAGATATCAGCGACATCAACTGATCTGATCGATATAAATTCAGTATCCTGTGAATTTTATAGTGCTGTAGTATAATGAAATCAGTAAGTTATCCGTCCCCTCAAACACAAAATAGTATAGGAATCTAACGTTGCAGTATAATCGAATCAGCAGGATACTTAACTCCTTAATAACTTAAAAGGAAGGTATATTTTTTAAGCTCGTTGGAATGGTCCCATTAAATACTGTAATTATTTGAGGATTAGTTGAGGTGGTAGTGGATTGTAGCCCAGTAATTTTTACCAACAACTTATTTTTTGTAATTTATTTATATTTTCTGAAATATGAAAATAGACCCAATTTCAAAATTTCATTCACGATACGGTAACCAAATTAGAATAGTATCAAGAGCAACACTCGTTCAAATCCTTTGGTAATCATTGGGTCATGAATAAAATTAATATTTAAAGAGGTCTTTGCTCACTGGACAATGGTATAACATTCGGGTGAGCAAATCCAATTAATAGATCCGATTATCCCGAACCCCCTAGTTAGCACTTTTATTGGCACATAACGAATTCATTGTGAATATTCCAAATAGATTTCAATGTGCAGATTTTTCATCCTCAATTTTCTGCTTTGAACACGATCAAAAGGCTATTAACGATTAAAAGATGGGAGAACTATAGTTCCGCCGCCAAGCCGTAAAGCAATACTTGTGTTTCGGTTGGAGAGGTGCGGTTGCCGGCTACACTTTGAAGCGAGTCGACCATCTCAGTCCTCAGGAGTAGCAACGCATCGACGTTCGACCTCAGATAGGATTTCGATCGTGTTTGTGGTTGTACGTGAGTGTCTATGGGCTGCGACCACTTAATATGAGGTGGTTTGCACACTCATTTGCTATCTCACATATAAAAAATGACGGGCAACGCGAAGTGAATGCTAGCTTTATTTAAACGGAATTACAAAGAATTCTGAATTGAATAATGGAAGGTTTCCGTTAAATTTAAAACAGTTTCCCATTAACTACTTATTGGGCTTTGTTAATCTAAATAATGGAACGTCACGCTGAAGGGAGAGCTTCGTTTTTTTCTCATTAATGTCGTTTATTTGATTCAGACTTCATTTATCTGCAGAGAACTTAATTTGAAAGGTATCTTCCGCAATTTGAAGAAATTTTGGTCAGAAAACAAAGATTTTACTTTGATTCTCGGCCATAGAAGTATTTATCTGTTCAATAAACTCATAAGCTGCTCTGAACGTAGTCCCCTGAGCACAGTCCCCTGAACATAGTCCTCTGAACACAGTCCCTTAAACACAGTTCCCTGAACATAGACCCCTGAACACAGTCCCCTGAACACAGTCCCCTGAACACAGTCCCCTGAACACAGAGGGGATGACTAGCTCAGTGAAACTCATAAGCTGTTTACTCTGAACACAGTCCCCCGAACACCAGTGTTACGTGAAATGGTCAATGTTGGCCGCGCGACACCATGCGGGTCTCTAGCAAAAGTCTGTATAAAGAAGGAACCTTTGGGGCCAGAATAATCTCTATCCATCTCTTCCCTCACCTGAGCTGATAGCACTGTTAGGTAAGAGTAGCAGATTAGGTATAGGACGTCTCTTATTTCGTTTACTCGGAACACTAGCACGAATTGGACTCCTAATCTTCTGTAACTCTTTCTTTCGGTTATAGAGATTGCAGTTTGTACTTGGAAGCGAGGCGCCTATCTTAATTAATTAAAGTTTAAATTCATAAACTTAAAATCTATAAATATTATAAACCAAACTCCCCCGTCACGTCTGTCTGTCTGTTCACGATAAACTCAAAAATTACTGGATGGATTTTCTCACAGTTTTAAAAAACAGTTATTCCTGCATAAGGTTTTGGAGCATTTCTTTTTGGAAATTGGGCGAAAAATTGAACAGTTAAATTCTATATAGTAAATCAGCCTTCGTTCGAAATAGATGTTTCTATTTATTAAACTTAGCAACTAGGTAATGACAGGAAGTATGTATGAAAGAAAAATAATGTAAGGAAATATAAACTCTAATACCTGAGCGAAACTGGGCCGGGTGGTTAGTATTTTATAATAAGACAAAAACAATTCAACATAATTTATTCAAACAGATACTTTGTTTATTGTAACTTTGTTTTTATGTACTTTAGACTTCAGTGAGAACCAGTTCACATAATAGAGAAAACTTTATCAAAATATTGGTTCGTCATTATCTAGGATTTTTGGAAGCAAATTTTCTTAATTACTTTTTATTAAAGCAACAAACTTGCAGTCCATTTTTTATGTGTGGAGTAGCAAACGAGCATGCAAATCACCTGATGTTAAGTAGTCGCAACCCATAGACGTCCACGTATAACCACAAACACGACCGAAATCCTATCTGAACTCGAACGTAGATACGTTGCTACTCCTGAGAACTACCGAGGACTGCGAGAAGCTACTCTAAGGACAAATGTGTGTATGATCAATATAAAGTACAACGTAAAACTTTACGCAAAAAGAGATATTCATAGAATTTCCGAGAAAAGTAATAAGGAAGAGTAAATACTGCGAAGTTCAAAACAGTTTGCCAGACATGATTATCCGTCCTGTTTTCGGCAAAATAATATTTTGTGTAGATAAAATTGAGAGGAAAACCTTATGATATACTGCGGGAAACTCTTGGGACATTCAGCGGAAGTTGCAACGCATTTTTATGTCGGCTGCGGAAGGCAAGCTCGGTCTGCGCCGTGAAGTATACTTCCGTGCATGTTGTGACGTCTACGGAAGTGAGGCTTGGACAGATAGGCGTATTGTTGGTATCGGACGAACCGCATGTGTCTTTGTTAAAGACTGATAATCCTCTTTGTGTTTTCTAAGCCTTTTTTTCTGAGAAGCAAACGAGCATGCAGACCACTTGATCAAGGTGGGAGAACTAAAGTTCGATCAGGGAGGTACCAACGCCACCTTTATAATTCGCCCTACAGCGTTACTTGTGTTTCGGTTGGAGAGGTTCGGTTGCCGGCTTCTTTAAAGCGAGGCAATCATATAGTCCTAAGGAGTAGCAACGTATTTTCGAGCTCAGATAGGATTTCGGTCGTGCTTGTGACTCGACGTGGATATCTATGGGTTTCGACTACTTAAAATCAGGTGGTTTGCATGCTCGTCTGCTACTCTTCTCAAATAAAAAAAACTGATATTTGCAGCTCATGAATATCTACATCGAACTTCAAGCTAAGCTAATGTCATGCCTAACGTCGTGCATAGACACGTTGCTACTCGTGACGACTAAGATGCTCGTCCAGCTTGTAAGTAAAGCTGGTACAGGCTTGTGAAGGCTGGTAAAGGCATAAGTAAGCAACTCTCCAACTAAAACACAAGAAGTACTTTACGACGGATTATGAGGCTGAGAATGAGGTGGTACCTCCCCGGTCGAAATGTTCTACTATCTTATTGTCCCGATTTGTTACCATCTAGTGACATTGTTGACTTGACATGTTGATTGTTACTTTTGGACTATAAAAAAGTATTAATATCTTCTGCATAAAATGTACTCAAAAATGAACGTCGAATTAATAATATTACTAGCGATCCACCACGGCCTTCACGGCATTTATGACATCACTTTACAAATTTGTAAAATTCTCGGATTTTATCTACTATAAAATGCATGTATTAAACATACAAACCTTCCTCTGGAATTACTCTGTCTATTGATGAAAACCTCATTAAAATCCCTAGCGTAGTTTGAAAGATTTAAGCGAACAGACGACAGAAGCGACTTTGTTTTATACTATCTAAAGAACATGTTTAATTGTTACATCGGATGCGGGCAATTTTTCCTTTATTTTCTGACCAGTGAAACAAGCTACCAATTAGTCCTTCGAGCCGGATTTTCGACGTCATACAGACCTCATATAATTATATTTCTTGGAAGAGATACATATACATGGTAATGATAGCATATTAGGGTGAATAACTACATTATGTAATACACTTACAAGCAACCCCAATTACGACTCGTAACGGAAAATGTAAGTTTGTGGGTATAATAATGTAAGTTACCTTTATGTAAATTGGCAATTTACATTATTTTGGTAACATACAAGACTTGTGTTATCATCATTAGTCATTAAATGTCCCACTGCTGGGCAGAAGTCTTCTATCAAAATGAGAAGGGTTAAGACATAGTCTACCAAGCTGCATAAGTACGGATTTTTTTTATTATGAAAAAGTAAGAAAAGGGCATGCGGGCCACCTGATGTTAAGCGGTCACTGTAGCCCATGGACAACAACGTCCAATCTCAAACAGAACTGAAGGTCTATTTAAGGATGGACGCGGATGCGTTCCTACTCTTGAGGACTAAGATGGTCGCCTCCAATAATGTGCATCCAGTAACCACACCTCCCCAACCGAAACACAATACATGAAGAACATGTTGCTTTACGGCGGGTTATGAGGGTGACGGCGGTGCCGCCCCGTCCAGACCTTTAGAATGTCAAGGATGCAATGTTAAATCAGTACATCGGCTACATGTATTCAGTTCCTTACTTCATATTCCTTACTGAATTTGCTCTCTCTTAACAACTGGGGAAGGCGTGGAGCTAACTCAACATGTGTTGCTCCAAGCAGAATGGAGCAGGAAGATACTTTCCTAAAAGATAAATACTGCCATAAGCCTAAGGCAGGTTAAACGATTACTGTATTTCGACAACAACCAGACCCAACAATTTATCGTGCCCCTTTTTATATAAATGCTTCCAAGAAATTAAACCACTGAAATTCAAATTCAAACATTTTAATTCATTATATAATACTTAATGAATGAATAAGTTACAATGTAAAATCATTTCACCGGCTTTGAATGCCCTGTTGGCTAACGCTGCCAAGGAGAAATCAGCTGGAGCAAATTAGGATACTAGCGGGCACCCATCAAACTTTAGACTATACTCGACGTTGCTTTACATTTTTGATCTACGGTTATACGTGCTTTGAACAATGAATAGTTATAAATAAAAGCGAACGGAAAGTTTAAACGATTCTTATTCGTATTCAAGAAGAACAAAATCCAATAATGCAAATTGAAATGGAAAACAGGTCACGTTTTGATCATTTCGTCAAGTCCGAGTAAAGATAATAATTGAATTAAGTTTTCATAATAATTCTGCGTAGAAAGAAAGATTTACGAAAAACACGAATCTTCGAAAGTTGATTTATTCATTTGTGGGTAAAATTCTTTATTAACTCAATAGTTAAAAAACATGCTTATCCTTACATACCTTTACGTTACATATTTTAGTGAAACTTTGTCCGTTTCTTTGTGTTCCTTTCATGCGAAAACTACCAATTTAATTTATCTCCAATTATGTTCACTAAGTATTATTAAGCTAATTCGAAACAAGCAATGGCCAAATTAATTGTAACCGAGATCTTTCTTCAACCTTTTTCTTAATCTTTTACTCTATAGCATATAGCAAGCATCTAAGCTTAAACCCCGTGGGCAAATCTTCACAGTTAGTGCTTGTTTAATATATCAATCTAATCAAAATATGTTTATTCAGAGTAGATTCTTTACAAAACTCTTGTTGAACATCAATAAACTGCCACCGAGTCGTAGGTGTTTCCTTTTCGAGAAGGTTCGATCAAAGAAATGCCAAAACACACTCTTTGCTATCTTTTAAAGTGTCAGTTACAAATAAAATAATTTAATTATTGAAGCATTTCCGATCTCATGGTTATGTCATTTAAGTTGTTGTTGATTTTATAATATACCCTTTTACTTAGCGTTTGTTTCACAACCCATTTAAAAGTATATTCTGATATTGGAAGTATTCACCAATCAACAAAATATTCCTCTCGTAGACAATATACAGCGTAATTCACGGCCTGTCAGCGAGCTGCCTTCCGCAGTCGCCATAGAATTGATGCTTATTTCAATAACAAGAAACACAGAAGCGCGGTTAGTATACATTGTTCCTTCCCTACCTTCAGTCTTCACAACCAGACCCTCTCGATAATAACAATATTGTATTGTTATAATAACAACTAGTTATTGTTATGTAATAATTAATGTCTACATTAGTATAATTACTTTATGAAGATGTAATATATTAGTCACAGCTGTCCACAATTCCCTATTTTCATTGAGGTCAGACCGATATATAGTGTCTTGGTCAAAGGAAATCACGGCTTTCACGTTTTGTCAACTTTATGCTGCAGCACAGTTTTTTTAATATTTTTATTATTCTTGTAAGAAAATTTTGAATTATAAATATATTTTCACTTTTGTTGGAACTAACCAGAAGACTGAGAACTAAGATGAGCGTAAACAACATGAGAACTACTTTACAGCGGATTATGAGGGCATCGACGGTACCTTCCTGGTCGAACTATTATTATTTTTGCAACAATCGCTTTATGGTAGATTATGAGCGCGGAAACTTGCCATCAGATAGACTGCATTGTTTACTTTTTTCATTTAAATAAAAATATTTAACACGAGTGCTTTCAAAATGGCTTTAATTGTTTAAAAATACATAATATGGATTGTAGGTACGAGTACATATAGGAACAACTTAGCCACGTATATAAATACCATCTTCTGTCGTAGATATCGGGGGTCCATGCATTGCCCTAGCGTGTACTCGTCCTAACCCATAACATAAATGATACTATTCATAATTACAATGAAATACCAACCTTACAATCCCGTGATAAGACTCATTATTCCATGAGACCCAGCAATGACCCACTAAGCGGTACATATTTGATGGCCACAACTGGCTTCACTTACCTGAAATGAGAAAACTTTGACTTAGTGTACTGTATAGTAACTTACATATTTATGCAAAGCAGATAACATCGGAATGAAGCTCACTCACATTTCGTTAGAAAGGTGTGGTTGCGTGCTCACTTACAAAAGAGGCGACCACCTTAGTCCTCGGCAGTAGCAACGTATTCACTTCTAGTGGGACTCTTGTTGTTAATTCCGTAGCTTGCTGAAGTCTAAAGGCAACAGTGATCACTTAACATCAGGTGAAACGGTTTTTGTATGCTATGGAAGTAACAAAAGAACAAGTTGTCCATCTGATGGTGAGTGGTTACCGCAGCCATTATACATCTATAACCTAAGCTACGTGTTACCACGCTATATTATGTTGGAATTAGTAGTCGTTAATCGTGAGTACCCGACACATACATTCATTTAAAAAAGATTTCAAACTAATACGCGCTTAAATTGACATTTGCAGGCAAAGCCGCAGGCAATTTAGCTAGTTAAGAATATTTTAAACGCCCAATTCAAAACTGTTTACATGTTTAACAAACATTCAATATATGCATTTATTTTTTCTTTTTAGTATCTTCAAAGTTCAGCAAATTCCCTTCAATTTAATTTCAGCGACAGTTTAATATACTAATGTACCAAACATTGTGGCGTAGTTAGTGCTGTGTATTTGCACAGTGCAATGCTTCTAGTGAATTGAAGTAAGTATACGACGAAGCCTTACAAACTCTAGGGATAGAGGCGAAGGGTTTATGCCACGTGAGTCATCAAATTTAAACTTAAAATGTCCATTGTTTAGAATGTTTAGAAATCTGCGCGTTAATCCATTTCAGTACCGGAATTACTGCGAAGAAAAGGCTCGTATAATCTGAAGTATTAAAACAATTTTTATTGTTGAGTCGTTTGAGTTGGATATGCACGGTGGTGGAACAGCAGGTCAACAGAGCGGGTATCACCGCCGCAATCATAATCCGCCGTAAAGCAGTTCTTGTGTTTCGATTGGAGGGATGCGCTTGCCGTCTACACTTCACAGCGAGGTGACCATCTCAATCCTTCGGAATAGCAAGACGTCAAGCAAGACTTTCGCTTTGTTTGAAATAGGACGTAAATGTCCATGGGCTGCAAAGGCTTAAAACCAAACGCTCTGCATCCTTGATTGCTATTTTTCCAAAATGAAAAAAATACAAGTCATCTAACGTTCTGTAGTTGCTGCAGCCTATTAACATCCATAACTATCCGAACTTACACGTAGATGCGACACCTGAGGACTACGATAGTTGCCTCGCTTCTAGATGTAGTCGACAACCGTGCCTAGCCAACCTTTACCCAATATTGTATTGCGTTGGATTGTAAGGGTGGTAGGAGTACCTTTCCGGAGACTTCCAACGTCCCAAATCAACCAAGACTGACTTCATAACGAGCCTTCCGAAACATGAAAGCGTGCATAAAATTTCACCACTAGCAAGCACCTATCCAACTCTAGACCTCGTGTACAAATACTTAACTTGGTCCGCCATTTGTGATCTATAAACTGCGTTGCTACACTCGTATGGACACTTAAGTATCTATATAAAGTCTGCCCATTCTCATTTCGCAATATAATATTACCTAAGTACATAAGCTTACCGGAAATAAACTCGTGTTTAGGGTTGCCATGTGTCAGGCTTAAGTCGGACATGTTTGGCATTTGCTTTCATGTCCGGACAAATATGTATTTATATGTCCCTCGTACAAGTTTTGAATATGCGGAATTGTATTGTACAGAGTAATGTCTGTAAACCTTATGAATTATTAAGAGACAAAAAAAACATACTTTACATCTTCCGAAGCATGGTATATTATAATTAATATGATGTCACATAGCTTTTAACCAGCCGACGACGAAGACGCGTCCAAGGATATCTAATTTAGTTCATTGAAATTTACATTTGGGGTCTTCATTTGTCAAACAACGCATTTTTTTCAGTTGTCAAATGGAGGTTACCATAAAGTTAAATCCAAGTTGTGAGGTCGCAACTCTTGTCCCGCAAGGACCATCTTGAAAAATGGGGTACAAATATTTTTAATGCTTAATTTGGCAAACTAAAAAATGTAAAAATAATGTTTTTTTGCTAATTGAATTCTCTACATCATTGGTATTACAACTTTTAGAAAAATAACAAAGTTATAAACGAAAATAAGTAAAAATTTAAGAACAATTTTTCTTATGAACATTGTAACATTTTTTCTGACATTAAAAAAAATACATTAGAACGGTTTGATAGAGAGATTGTCAGAAAACAATTTCCACAATAACTTTTTAAATTTTAATTTACAGCGCTGTGACATTCTCCAGCATTTGTACGTATAAATAAATATAAGTGATCAAACATCTCTTTCTCTTACATTTTAATTATCTGTTTTGCAAGGATTTTTCCCATTAGGTGATTAGACCACTGATCTCACGGAATTCGGCGATGAATAATTTGAAAATTGAATTTAAGAGATCCATGCCCGACAGTATGTCCTAAATTTTTTTATTGAAATCCAAAATTGTAACATATTATTTCCTCGTAAGGTATGTATATACACTTAATAACTGTCAACGGTACAATGGGGTGCATGAAAGGAGCCTCCTCGAGCGACGTACCCCTGACAAGTGTACGTCCAGCGCACTCTGGGCAGTTAGCAGGCATTCGACGCTAACTAGCTAATCCTTTCAATACGATGGCAATCTCAGTCCTAGCCACAAAAACGGCTTTGAGCGTAGTTTCAGTTAACATCGAAGGTTTATCGACAAATAAAATACTCTCTGATTTCTGCCGCAAAACATGCTGCGACATTATGTGCGTACAAGAGACTCATCCAAACGAAACTCAAAGCCGACCACAAATTCCTGGGCTCACGCTTATCGCCGAGATCTGACACCTGAAGCACGGTAACGCAGTGTTTGCTGCTCCCGGCGTAAGCATACTGCAACAATGGAACACTTAATATCTTGCCCTTCCTGTCCCAACACCTGCACGATGCAGGATTTGATGTTGGCTACTAGCAGTGCAGTAGCGATGGCTGAACACTAGACCGACACAGTGTAGACTGCCATCGACACGTTAAGTAAGTAACGGTACAATGTAAAATCAGTACATCGGTTTTGAACGCCCTGTTGACTAAGGTTGGCCGAGACAAAAAACCTGCAGAAAAACTCTCAGCACTCTTTTTAAATGACTCATTGAGAAATAAACATTTAAAAATTGAAACTTCAAATCCTCTTTTTCAATTTCGACGGCTGGCAACACTAGTACCGTTCCGTCTTTCTGCGTGTAATAACGCGTTGATGACAAGACGTGGCCCGCGGCGCCCGCATAATAGATCATTAGATCCGCCAGACGTTTCTACTAACACAGCCCCTGGTATCTCCATGGAGTGGTACAAGTAAAATACAAATATAAATTAAGTGAAATTGATGTATTAATTTACGAATTAACTTCATTATTATTACAATGTAATCCAGACCATGCAAATATAAAGATGCAGCTGCCACTACATAACAAAAAAAAAGTCGTTATTTATATAAGTTTCAAATGTTACAAAGGGGCATTACTTGTGCTTCGATTGGAGAGATGCGGTTGCCGGCTACACTTTGAAGCGAGGCGACATACTTGGTCCTCAGGAGTAGCAACGTATCTACGTTCGAGCTAAGATAGGATTTCGGTCGTGTTTGTGGTTATACGTGGATGTCAATGGGCTGTGATTACTTAACGTCTGGTGGTTTGCATGCTTGTTTGCTACTCTTCTCACTTAAAAAAGTCTTTGCAGATGGGTTTTTCAAAAGTGTAACAGGTGTTAAAGTGTATCTAGGGCAAAGTTCCCCTTTACATTTTACTTGGAACAAATGACGCACAAAGCAATGCCTGACTGATGTTGGCTACGCGGCAGCTCCTCAAGTATAAAGTGGAGAAGCTATACATAGTAAGTACACGTAAACAGAATCTTATATAATTCGGGTAATTCGTAAAGATAATAAAAAAAACCTCTGAAAATATATTTCATCATCCAAAATCCTCAATATTTCTAATAAAATATAGACAAATTGGGCTTAAAAATAATCCTGTACACACGCACCTTAACTCCTACCTCAATTTAAAACGATCTACACACATGTACTAGCAACGCAATTTGAACTCTACGCCCATAAATGTAAGGTTTGAAATATTTTGCAGATTCATGCTAAAAGAGGAATTCTTCCAAAACGCTGGTTCCTTTGAGAGCTAGGGTTGGCAATTTTGCTGGCCCACCGATTTCCCGATAACCTTTATTCGCACGTTCACGCTCGCCGCTGGAAAATTGCGAAGTGATAATCTCACATAATCGTACTGAAAATTTCACCCAGTGTTGTTTTACGCGAGTATATGGATTGTGTCTATAATTGTGTTTTATAAAGGTTATAAAAAGGTTTTTAAGGTAGTAGAACTAAAGTTCGACCGAAGTGGTACCACCGCCACCCTCATAATCCATCTTAAAACATTAGTCATAATTTACCGGTTACCGGCTGTACTTACAAGCGAGGCGATCATCTCAGTCCTCAGGAGTAACAACGCATCAAACAAAGTCAAAGAAGACTAAAGCTCTACCTGAATTCGTACTCAGGTAGAGCTTTAGTCTTGTTTGACTTTGGAAGTAGACGTCCGTGGGTTGTGGAAGCCATTTAACATCAGACGGCCTGCACGTTCGTTTGCTACTTTTTAAACATAAATTTCTTGTATCGAAATTGTGGGCATTTGTTTTAGAAAGCAATAAAGCTAATAATAATGATGAGTAGATTTTTGTCAAATAATAACTTTAAGATTTAGAATAATCTCTATGAAACCTAAATCAAAAAATATATCTCAGTCAAAACGACGACCTCCTATATGAGGTCCTACAAGACTCACAAGTATCGTGGATGTCCAATTGCTCTAAGTCTACAGCCACCACACGCAGATATAGTATATCATACGTACACACAGAAATAAAACAAACATCTAAATTTATATACATATTTCTGACCGCAGATCGAATCTATAACTCTTCATTATAAACCGGTAATATTAAAAAATGCCACGTGACTTGTAAATAATCATATTTTCATATTTTTCAAAGAATACGAATTTTTGTAAGAGTTTCTTCAAATCTGTAATTCAAGCAACGAAATCAATACCTAATCACATCAGCGCCGCAGAGATTGTTCTGAGGGTTGGTGGCTCGTGGCTCTACCTCGGTTCCACTAACTCAGTTATAGACCAGGTTATAACTGAGACATTTGACAACTTCCATTCTCAGACGGTTTGAAAAATGCCAAATATTTAGTATTTATTTTTTTCATTATTTTATTAATTATATTTTAGGCATTTTTTAAACCATCTGAGAATACAACTTATCAAATCTCCTAATTAGTATCTAATAAAATATGTATTTTAAAATTGTCTTTATACAACAGAAGTACTAAAATGATATTAATGGTTTCACAAAATGGTCATTACTGTATTTGACGTTTTAAATAATCGGCTTTCTAAAGAAGTTAATTGAAGAGAAAAAAATAAACCTTTATAAATATTTTTTTTTTCGCATATATACTCTGTTAATATATCACTTTTGTTAATTTATCACTTTTTAGTTATACCTCCTCTAGTATTAACTTCGTTCCTTTCATCAACGTAAAGGGTTGGCAACGGAAGCTTTTGCTATTACTTTGTTTTATAACGCCAATTAAATATAACTTATGCATTGTGTACATAACTACGAACAAAGTTTTTTCTTTACGTTAATTTGCTTTAAAAATACGTATTTCAGAAACATGTCTTTGCCGACTCTACCTCGCCGACATCGCTGTCTGCTCAAGGTCGTTGTCGAGCGCTCCGGGCGCACGGTGTAAAGCAAACCAACGAGCGGTACCGTTTGCAAAGATGATTATGAAATGTGTCGAAATATAATAATTTAATATCTCGATATTAGTTACTTGTATATATTTTTATTTTCTACAATTATATTGAAATACTGATTTAATTAAAATTATACATATATTTTTAAATGTAAATAGAGTAATTAAAGTTAGGGCTAAGAAGTCTCTTACGTAGTCACGTAACTGTGCTTGGAGAAATCGCTTTGATATGTAGCAGAGCAGCCAATTGCAGTTAATTAAGGCTGTACATGACGGCTACTTCGGATGGCTAAACTTTCATTTAAACTTAGAAACTGGTTCTGGTTATTACAGTAATCTATGTGAGGTTGACCTATCTTCCTCGTCATAAGAGTAAAATTTTGTTATCTCTTATGAGAAATGTAAGTATTTAAGCTCTACATTTATTTATATTAAAAAAATATTTTTAATTCGACAAAAATAATAAGTGTTTTTTTGTTGTAATCATAAACTAGCATTACTTAATAATTACTTGAAAAAATAAAAATATAATGTAAGTAACAAAAGAGTAAAATAATATAAGTTATTACTGCCACTACTAACATCTGCAATCGAACCCTAAAACAAAGAAGTCCTATCTAAAATCAGAATCAGATGCTGCCCTGAGGCATCCTGGGGACTAAATGAGAAGATTCCTTATCTTCCTTGAAACTAGAACTAAATAACTATATAGTAATAATATTCAGAAAATACAGGAACAGGGAATGTCGCATATAGTTTGTCTCAAATTCTCTATTAGAATTTGTGCTACGTTACCACAAACGGAATCAATACCCGTAATCAAATCAGCTACGCGGCTACGAGATTTGCTGTTTGAGACCCGACCTCCGTAGCCCTAACTTAGTTATGCTACGGCTGCTACGAAGATATACCTACATACAAAGATGGAAACATTCATAGAACTTATATTACAACTTACAAGCGCCTGATTTCTTACATTATTCATGAAATCTATCTAAATCTTATCACTTTAAATAACCATTTCTTGTATATAAATGTATGCATAAACGTATTTAGTTACGTAATTGCTTTCTCGGCAACCGGTTGAACGATTTATGTTCTATTTAATTAACGTTAGTGTTCTTAGTTTGTCTAGATAGTGGGAATATACTTGTGTTTCATAAAATATTTTCACACGAGTAAATAAAATAATATCAATCAGCACCATTACTGTGACATATATAGTGCCATTCGCGAGTCCAATGTTTGTTGAGCAATCTTAATTAGTTGACAAGTTTCTATGACCATCTCCCCGTTCATCGAAAAATCTTGAACTCTATTTAATAATGTAGTGTTTAGAAATTTAGCTCATGGTCACCGGGGGGCCAAAGATGGCAGGGCTATCTTGGATTTTGAGAAATCGGCAGTATAAAATAGAACTCTATAAAATAAATGTGAAAATTCTTATTTAAAAAACTATCTACCTTACTGGGAATGGATCTTAGGAACTCCGTAACATGGTAGCCAATGCCATAGGCGTAGGTAACTAAAGTTTCGCACGAACGAGAACGCAGTTCTCTCTGTTTGCCTATAAATTAGAATTCATTAAGTGAGTTCTAGTTGGAGAGTGTTAATTAGGATCCTTGGAATTAGGGTTGTTGAGGCTTTGTTTGTCTTTCTACGTGTGTCCGGCGAAATATTTCCACGCTTTGTCCTACACACGCAAAATAAGAATGGAGTTTGTTATCTAGTCCCAGAGTGCTATAATATTTCGCTAAGCGGTAGAACCTGTGCAGTTGGAACGGGGAGTTAGGTCAGATGCTGATCGCGTCTCAGTCGTATGATTTCTGGCTTCAATTTGAATAAACATTAAATCAATTTTAAAATTTAACACCCGCCTTCATGGATACTCACTACCCAAAGGTTGACAGACAGATAATACTTTCAGAATTAGGTCGTCCTTTGACTCTACACTTTTTGTGTGGTTCAAAGAAGTTAACAGAATATCGACAGATGTTAGAACTATAGTTCTATCGAGGATGTACCACCGCGGCCTTCATAATCCGCCATAAAGCTTGTGTTTCGTTATAATCCGTTGGAGAGATATGGTCGCCGGCTATACTTAGACGCGATGCAACCATCTTGTTCCTTCGCAACGCATCTACGTACGAACTCAGTTAGGACGTCATTATTGTTTAAGGTTGATGTGGAGGTTTGCTGGCTGCAGTGATTTCTTAAAGTGAGCTGACCTGTATGGTACTCTCTTAACATAGAAAAAATAAAGAAGTGGCTTCCATCATCAACACATTACATTCGGAGATAAGTCTGTTCCCAAAATAAGCAGATTTAAACCACAGTCCACAACGCTAGTCAGATGTGAATTTGTAGACACCCAGCTTAGACACCCTTATAGACAACTCTTATGCATGCAGGTTTCCTCATGACATTTTCCCTCACCGTTAACCCAATGGATCGCAATTTTTAATATGCACATGATTTCAAAAAAATTAAGTTGCATACTAGGGATTTGAGCCACAAGTTCCCGAATGAGAGTTTAAAAACTAGGACATTTTAATTACTAGTCAAGAAATAGGAGAGCAGTGGACATGACCACCACCAGTGGACATAACAACCATAACCACCACCCTTGTCGTTCCTTAACAGTATTCATAAAGTTTAAAATTGAGTTTAATATTGAGTATGCTAAAGAGCTATTTATTGCTTCAAAGCTGCAAAATGCACGCTCAGTGAAAATGTAAGCCAAAGTCAAACAAATCGTAACTTGTTTACACTCGAAGCTCCCTGTAAGTAGTTAGCTAAGTTACTATAGAACCGAGTTACTGGGAAATTACGTTACTTTTCGTAACGCTAAGCTAAGATGTAACTAGTTACACATTTTCAAAAACAATTAGGATTTAATTAACTTAACATGAGATACTTTAAGTTGAAATAAAAGCCGAAATATGTGGATTGTAGATGGTAGAACAACAGTTGAAGTGGGGAGATACCACCACCACTCTTATATTCCGCCATTAAAGCAATGCTTGATTGAAAAGATACGGTCGCCGCTTACACGTACAAGCGAGTTGGCCAGCTCAATCCTTAAGAGTAACAACGGATGCATGCACAACGTCAGGCAGAACTTATGTCCTGGTTGTAACGGATTTACGGGAGACTTTGAAGACGGCGGTGGTATCACGCCGAGTCGATTTTTGTCTACCACCTTGCAGCGACAGTAGTTTCGGTCATGCGTTCATCTCTGGGAAGGTCGGTCACTTCACTCTTTTATACATAGATAGGTCTAGCAGCGTCTTTTTATGGAATTAGCACATGGTAATGTATTCACTACAGTGTGAAATCGCTATTTCAGAAGAAATTTTTATCTATCACCAGCGAAAGACCTAAAGCTAACTATATTACAGAAGCCTTACAGATATATTACAGATATCTTCTATACAAAGTCTTGTATGTTTATACCAAAATCAACAGAAAACAATACGTTTGAGTTGCGTCCAGCCAAGCGCGCAATTTCAAAACACATAGCAAATGAAACGTGTAACTAAATTAGCATATCGGGGGCGTTCTGAATACTAATTGGATTGCTTTGCCCGCACCAGCTACGGAAAATAAGCAACAATGTAAAATTTGTACGCCTAACGGTTTTTCCTAATGAAATCTGGACATGTAGATATAAATAACAACTTAAACCAATATAAATTGTCAGCGGCAGATTTAATGGATAAGTAACGTTCCAATTAATGAGGGTAGATCTCTGCAATTGCTAAACTAGAAACATAAAAGAGAAAGCTGACTGACAGACCCAGAGATCAAAGTATAGCTGAAGACACTGAATCTAGAATCTTTCAGTTTTGCATATAGGTTCTTTATATAGCATAATTAGTACTAATAAACGAAATTTGGTTATTCGACTCCTAAGGGGGTAAAATAAAAAATATATATGTGCGGTATATATATAAATTTATTTGTCGATAATTTTTCAAATAATTAGTCCAACTTTTGGTCGACGATGTTAGTAACAAGAGGGCTGGTTCATATCTCGCGCAGAGAATTGCATTCACTGATCAGCGGAATGCAGCTAACCTCCTTGACGCCATACTTCATGGACACGTATTTCCTTAAGATGTCAGTGTTTAGGTTAGAATTCTGCTATAATTATTTTAAGTTATTCCATGTTAGATTGGGAATTATTATTATTTAAGTTTCTATTCCTGTATATTTCGAACATATTGTCTCCTTAGAGAGATAGTATAAACATTTAAACAGTTTTTGCAAATGTGCCAATTTTTTTGCTGTATGAGCGATATGAACTATACTTGTAATTAAGGCTACAATATTAGTCCTGAGGGGGCACCTGTGAGGTCAAGTGGAACCTGTCTTATATGGAATCGGGCACCGTAGTTCACGACAGTGTCAACTGGACCATCGGACTGTATGCTTTATTGCTTCTTCATACTTATAAAAATGACTTCATGTAATTGGGTCTCCAAACTTTCTACACAATTTTTCGTGCAAGTTTACAAAATTATGCGTCTTCTCGACGAGTTACTTATCTAAATGCATGTAATCAAATTTGCATTTTAGATGGTGGCTTTGAATATTAACCGCGTTCTCGTGAGGCTGCGGAATCTGACAGCCAGCGAGATAACATTGCACGGAAAGCTAATGCATTTACAGAATGGTCATTTAATATTCAAAACTTAACAGGGAAATGGAAACAACAATATTAAGAAGTACACATCAATTTAAAACACTAAATACTAACACTCCTTCCAATACTAATATTTACATAGAACATAGAACCACATTCCCCGTTAAACACTTTCCTTGCGACGTACAACATTGCTGTGTATTGTTTGGCTCGGCACTTGCGGCTTGTACACGCCTGTGTTGTACGTACAAATCTGTATGAATTAAGGATAAACAAAAGTGCTGTGTTTACGTCGGCGCTACACGAACGGGACCGGACATTACGTCTATGTATTCGTAGATGGCACACAGATGCGAAAAAATACAATTTTACAGTGTTTTATCGGCGCTTCTTCAGTCTAAAGAAATAAGTTCCAGTTTAGTGCCGCCTCCCGCAAGTCTGATCCTATCTAATATATGAGCGCTGCTGTCAAGTATTAATATTGACATTGCACTGTCCACCGGGTATCATACTATCTCACTCCTCAGAGTAGCAAAGCGTGTATGCATCAGACAGGACTTTAGTTCTGTTTAATTTTGGACGTGAGTGTCAATGGACTGCAAAATGGGCTCTCATTCAACATCAAATGTTCTGCACGCTCAGTTGCTACTTTTAAACATTAAAAAAACTAACAACGAGTACTGCTCAAGGAAAGACCCATCCGATGAAATAGCATCGGAAGCAGAGTTTTCAAAACATATTATTTATTTAAGTAGTCATCTCTCACAGATGGAGACCGCAAGTAACTCGACCGCATAAGACATTGATATTACAGAACGCACTCAGAAACTCCAAATGCCCCGTGAGTGTTAAAGATTATGAAAACAAGGCAATATTAAGCAGGCTAAGTTAAATATTTTCTAATAAATTGCTGTGAAACAAGTCCTGTGCTGTGTTGAATATACTATATGGTTGTCAGCTGCCCTGACACGTAAAGCGATAATGTTATTCGTCAAAAGTCATCCGTCCTTTAAGTATCCAATGTTGGACATAGGCCTCCCCAGGTGCCGCCACTCTGTTCTGGTCCTGTGCCCTCTGTATCCAGCGATTACCCGTTATTTTTTATTAGGTTGTCGGTCCACCTGATTGGGGTACGCCCTGTGCTCCTCTTGCCTAGACGTGGTCGCCACTCGAGCACTTTTCTGCCCCATCAATGGTCCGTCCTTCGGATGATGTGGCCAACTCACTGTCGCTTCAACCTGCAAAATTTGAGAGCTTTGACAATAACTTTTGTTCGTATACGAATCTCGTTGTTACTAACATTACCTCGTAACGAAATTCCGAGCATAGCTCTCTCCACAGAACGCTGAGCGACTTCCTCAGAAGTAGTAATGGAATTATGTACTTGGAACTGATTACGTATGTGCTCTGCGTGGATTTCAAACTTTTTAGCCATAGGTTCTAAATACCATTTCTTTTAAAGAACTAAGGAGTTGGTTCTTACCTAGGGCAGAGAACTGTGGTGGCCAGCGTTATGGGCACCATTCTGCATCGTCACGGACTCCCAGTATATCGCTTAATATTTAATGCCTAATTATTCTCAGTTATCTGGCAGTTGTATTCCGTAATTTGGGAAAAAAAAAAGAAATTGTCGATTCCGCCACTCGGGCACATATGATATTGGTTGAGATTCGTGTCGAGATCCTGTCCCCTCTAAATGTAGTAGGAAACTAATAAACGCTCAAACACAGTGTCTTAATAAATTACAACATAAAGTAATGTCTATGTCTCGCATTACGTCCAGACGGGACTCGGTTCATTTCCAGGTCGTTTTCCTCCATTACGGTGATTCGCGTCAAAGTCGCGGTCTCAATTTGCGGACAAAATAGCGGTCGCCCCAAATGGACGCTCCTGTCATTTGTTACCAGCATTCTGTAGATTTGTGAGACTTATATTACGGAGTCACGTGTGGGTTACTTCTTATTTAGTGTAATAGAAGTAACAAGCTGGAATAGGATCTGGTATTTTAAGGTATTATGAGTTTTATTATCCTAGTTCGTCCTACACGGAGATCCCACAGCCATACCTACTTTGCTTTACCAAATTGATCGGGTTTACATAAAAATGAAACGTTGTTCGTTTGTTTTTGTCGATATAAACCGGACGTTACCATGCTTTACTGTCGTGAACCTGAGTCATGTCCAAAAATAATTATAGTTAACTTATTAAATTACATATTGCTATAGAGTTTATAGTCGACATCTAAGCTTATTTTTCATAGCTTAGGCCGTAGCTTAAAGTTATTCATTTTATAATATGTCTGATACAAAAAGCGCAGTAGTGCCATTGTTTTACAATATTTTGAACATAGCATTAAATTTTTTTTTACTTAAAAATAACTGTTAAAATGATATCGAGTATAAGTTATACCAAATGTTATATTCATAACATTTGTCAAGCTATAGGTAGAATACACAAGATGTAGAGAGCAAATAATCCAATTCGTGACCTTTCAGCTTCACATCTGCACCTAAAATAATCTCGAGTAGTTAATACAATTCAATAAGTGAGTTCGCTTTGCAACGAAGGTCAAGTCGGGGTCATTAATTTGAGCGCGGCGCTACTTGACACAGTTTCTAATCTCGCGACTTTTCCTCGATAGCGGATAAAAACAACGAGCTGTCGAGGAGAAAAAGGGTCTAAGGGCGATTACTAACGGAGAGGCTTAAAAAGATAAAAATATATTTTTTAAATATGAAGTGTTATTTATTGAACATTTATTGGCGCCCCTTGTATATTAGTGGAACATTTCGTATGTCATGCGGCAAACGGCATACCCTCGACTATTTTTTTTTCAATAGTATATTATTTACTTATTTTTCTTGTATTAATATTGTGCATGTATTCATTCTATAAGAAAAGAAGGCAAAGCTAATATGACTTTATTAATTTTGCTTCAAATTAAATTAATGTTTTTTTTGTAATTATTAGTTTTTTTAAATTATAGTAATAATTAATAGTTATGACCGTATTTTAATGGAATATACAAATGAGCATGCAGTAGATGGTGAGTGGCTCCTGGCTCCTGCCGTTCATGAATATGTAAGGCAAAACAGAAGTCCACCTGAAGTCGATTGCAGAAGTATAAGTACTCCTACGGATTGAGATGGCGGCTCGTTAGTCAATTACGATGGCCGCCTTAGAAGAAGGCAAAGTGTTAAAAACTGCTGTCTCAAGTACATGCACTACTCACGGTGACCCATCCAATTTGTAACTACGCCCAGCCTTGCCAGCTTTGCCACGTGTTGTAAGCTCGTTTAGGTCTACTCAAAAAGCGAAGTTATTCACGCTA
Source organism: Phocides pigmalion okeechobee (assembly GCA_018251015.1). Classification (NCBI taxonomy): domain Eukaryota; kingdom Metazoa; phylum Arthropoda; class Insecta; order Lepidoptera; family Hesperiidae; genus Phocides; species Phocides pigmalion. The sequence continues at coordinate 22,244 of DWON01001730.1, forward strand.
CTTCTATCACGTCCGTATGTAACCACCCTTAAACCCGGTCAGCTCCTTTATGTAATTGTGAAATGGCGTGCTAAGAATAGAAGAGGATGAACATGAATTTATAGACACTTGAATCTATGTTATTTATTATTAATATTGCTATTTGACAAGTTACCGCTTTTCGAAAAGGGAAACATAAATATGGGAAAATATTTTCCGTATAATTTTCATTTCTTAGCAGGATGCCTCTCGTAACAAGTAGTATGACCTTAAGTAGAACCGGAATCCTACACAAAGTCGTTGTTGCCCCTGAGGGCTAACTTAAAATGTGTTATTGGTACCTCGGGCTTACTACTTGGATCTACACAAGCAATTTTCAGCCGAGGTCTTGCTACGATATCGTAATAATATTTTGTACCAAATAAATTATTGCCGAAAACGTGACGGAATCCATGCGTTCTGAATTCACCGCGACGAAAGTCGGCTCCGATATGTGACGCGGTAGAGAAAATCGCAGTTGCGACTTAGGGCTACATAGGGCCACACAGCATATACTTACACCTATTACCTGCCTTCAGCGTATTTGTACTGTAACGGCGTTACAGTTGCGAAAAGGTCTACCTATCTATCGATCTATCTATCGCTGGTGTCCTTAAGAGACATTTTTCAAGTTATAATTCTTTATTTCCCTGGTTTGTTTATTTCTATTACCTTACCGGCTTTCATATAAACTTTCAACAGCTACTTTGTTTTCTGAGAGGGAATTCCCAATTTTTTTTTACCTATCTCCAAAATATCAGAAATTGGGATAATGTGCGGGTGCACACTTACTATCGCTGGATTGGAAGAATAGACTTTGGTTACTTGCTGTATTTATTTATTCTATATGACTGTACCGGTTGAGGGTCTGTTACCGAATGCAATTTGTTCGGCTTCTCATCGCATATATATCCCCAAATCAACTCC
>DWON01001731.1:0-23186 GCA_018251015.1 Phocides pigmalion okeechobee
CATTTGCTGTGTATATATTTAAAATTGTCGTCCCAAAGGGTTCGATGTAATTTCCTTTTTTTAGATTTAAGGAGTAAACCAGAGTGGTTATTAACTATATTTAAACCCGATATATATATATATATATATTTCACTCGCCAAATAATAAAGATTACAAAAATTCAGGTCTTCTACATATATTTGAATTAAATAATGTTGAGACTGTCAGAGATGTAATAAAATACACTTTTAACGAAAAATCGTGAACGTAAGTAATTATACAATAGTCACTAAAATATTTATAGTATAGTATAGTTAATGTTTTTTAATGTTAATTTGTAGTACAATTGAAAACTCAGACATTCATGGACACTAGATTCGTTTGTTTCACTCCCGCATTCGATTTTGATATTAAATATTTTTAACAACCCAGAAACCTAAAAACAGGATTACAATTTTAGACACGATTTACAAACTATGAAAATGTCATTGTTTGTTGAAGAATAACGTATAATAATGCTCCTGTTAGTTTTGTTTGAGAAACAGAAAAATAATAAAAAATTGAAAGAATAAATACATGATACGAATTTCAGATATCAAAAAAATATATTTAACGCCATAATGTAAATGAGTAATCCCTTAAAAATAAATAAAATCTTACATTTATGCGCAGAACAAGGAACTTCCATGTTTTCCAAATAAAATTTATTAATCCAAACATTTTATGCATTGTTTGTCTAAGGAATTTTATTGTACATACAGCTTTGAACGAATAAACATTACATACCTTCATCGTTGAAATATTTGTGACGCAAAAAACCCACAGCCTCACAAGGATGCGGTGACTCATACTGACCTCATAAATGTTTACTCGTCTCGATTTTTATATTTATACCAGTTGTTACTCCGAGATCCGGCATTCACACATTTTTTTATGTGAGAAGAGTAGCAAACGGGCATGCAAACCACCTAATATTAAGTAGTCGCAGCCCATAGATATCCACGTACAACCAGAAACACGACCGAAATCCTATCTGAAGTCGAACGTAGATACGTTGCAACTGAGCACTAAGATGGTCGCCTCACTTCAAAGTGTAGCCGGCAGCCGCACCTCTCCAACCGAAACACGAGTAACTCTTTACGGCCGATTCTAAAGACGGCGATGGTACCTCCCCGATTGAACTAATGTTCTCCTACTTTTAAATTTCACGCATAAACTGTTCACTAACCTCTTCTATAGCCTAGTCCTTCTATAGACTTCTTTCCCTCACTTGGGAGCCCTGGACTCGAATCTTTGGCTACATTTTTAATTCTTCAAAATTACAGACTTTCTTTTTTTTAATTTTGGTTAGTTTAATTCATAACGCTCATTCTGAGTAGAGACTCGTAGCCAGGAGCGAAATAATGTGTGGACAATAAAAATATTAATGTAAGGTTACGATGTTGATATTATGCTATTTTTTGATATTATAATTAAATATTGTATATTGATGTGGCAATATTATATTCACAGAAATTATATAAAAATAATAAAATATTTATATTAATGTAATTTGTTAAAATATTGAACTTAATACACTACACAAGGTACTTCGTTTTTTTTTTTTATTAGAATATGATGATTTCTGACACTGGCCGCAGAGAAGATAGGATTTAAGAAAAAAATAAGAAAAAGGCGGGAGTTGAAAAAACAATGGCGGTAGATATAACAAAGTATGAAAAAGAAATCTAAGAATAAGACGATATTTTAATGAAATTCGAAACGTAAAATGTCTCTATTTATGGTAAATTAAATGCAGAACAGCATTGGTTTAATTTAAATGCATTGAATTAGTTATTTTAATACATCAGTATTGTGAATATCTCTTTTCTCATATAAAGTTACGCTCATTATAAATATGTATATTATTGCTGTTAATTGCTATAATTGCAAATTAGATGCGATATGGAAGTTAATCTTTGTTAATTACTTAATCAACATAGCAGTTACATTTACTTGTTGAATATATATTTATAAAATTGAATTATGTTATCACTACCACTTACGGATACCTGGTGGACAACTTTGCACAGAAATAATTAAAGTCGTTAAAGTGGAATTAATAAAAGTGGCAACAATCAAAGATTCGTTGCTAAAATAATCGTTTCATAAGTATTTGAGCACCACACCATTCAACCGACACGAAAAATAAATGACACTAGAAATGTTTGTGCTCGTGTTATCTCTCTGGTTAGTCTCGTGTCTGGTCGGTCTGGTTTATGTGGGTTTTGCTAGATTGAAGATACCCAAACTATAACGCAAACGTAAGTTCGCAGACTTGTCTAAAAGGAAATACAAAGGTGAATTAAGTTGTTAAAAACTACTTTGCAGCAATCCGCCACCACAATGTATAATGGTATATATTTCAAAGCATGCACTATGAGCGATAGGAAAAAGTGAAACAAACAAAAACATATATAACATTACACATATTAGTACCTATTGATACTATTAACTTTACAAAGATGAAGTACAAAATCGGCAATAAATGAAACGAAAGAACGAAGAAATGTGAACATAATTTTCAATGTAGCCTACATGCGGTATCAAACGAGAAGCAACGAGCTAGATCCGAGTAAACTCATAACCCAGTGATGCGGAAGAACACAAAAGTGCACTAAATGTTTCAGCAAAGATCCGCGCCGGCTTGCTCACAAAACGCGAGGTATCATCGGGACGTCGGTCTCGTTAGTCCCATTCAGTCGCTCGCTTCCGTGGACTTCACAGAATATGGCCTTTTGCTGCCCATTCGTCTGTTGCTCTTTTATTTGGACCCGCCGGTCGGAACAAAGCGACAAGCACTTCCGGATTTTACGGGATAGTCTCGTTAACGTATAAAACGTAAAAAACATAAATAAAATTCGGAAAATGCATTAGTCGTCGCAAAAGGAAATATCAATACGCACAAGACTTACATTTTCGCCGAATAAATAGTGATAGTAGTGATAGTAATTGAATTGAATTGAATCTAGGTGTCGTATACCGTGCTGTGACACTAAATGTATAACCGACAGTAGGTGTCTAAATAAATATATAAATCATAAAAATTAATGACTAACTTCTTTCTTTAAAAACCTATAAATTATTGGCTGAAATAATTATTTAAAATGATTTGTAATTCTAGACCATACAAGAGTTTACATATGATAACAAAAACGAAATAATATCTACGAATCGTTCTAGTCTAAAAGATACGAATAAAACCAAACCGGTTAACCTTGCCACAACCTATTGAGGTATATCCTCATTAGATTTTTTCAATTCGGAATCTTTGCGAGTGTGTATCAGTTAAACTTTAGTTTTATACATAAGTTCAAAGTTATATCAACGTGGAACGTTTTAGGACGTAACGGGAACATACTAAAATTTGATTATGTAAACATTTTGACACAATTATAAGGATCATGATCATAGTGAAACGATATTTAGTTTTTTGTAAATGTGATGGAACTGTTCTTTAAACCGTCTTTAATTCTAATCTGAAATGTATAGTGAAGCGTTAACAAATGCCAACTAAACGAAAACAAAAACTAAAAGATATCCACCAAGAGTAACTACACAAGATAATCTAACTCAGGTAGAACTTTTGTCCTATTTGGGGACTGTTGCAGCGTAAAATTTCACACACTGCGCGAATCAGCTTATTAAAAACATTTACTCGTATCGTATTCTTTCACACACCATTTTGGAATTATAATTTGTAACCTAACCTCTACCTTCTTTTATGACGTTCATAAATCTATTTAATCTTCGTTGATAATTATGTAAATGGTATTCGTTGTATAATCATTGAGTGTACAAAAATTTAATTAAATTTACTTAAGTCGTCACTGCTGTGTAGACATTTATAATCAACTCCAAATAGAACAAGCTTACCTACACTCGAGGCAAATTAAAAAAATAATATGCCCATATTTCGATAGAATGCAGTCAATGGCATCTCAGAGTGAAATATTTCAAAAACATTAGGAATAATGCCGGATAATAAGCATTAGTCCCTTATTTTAATACGTAATTTACTAGTTTTTTCTTATCTATCCTTTAAGCAGTATAAAAGAAAATTATCGCCTACCTTCGACTATTTCCACGCTTAATTCATCTAAACCACTTAGTGGATTATGATTCGGTTTTTAATAATGGAAAGAGTGATAAACGAGGAAGGTTTTAATATATGATTGCAGATTTTTAATAAAAAATAGCAGAACTATTACGGTGCTTGTCAAAAACTGTTTTATGATAGATAGTATATGATGGTGTGACGCAGTAAGGCGGGTTATTAAAATAACTCAATATCTAGAAAATGTATTAATTATTGATTTATATAATTAGTACATATTCTAGAAATTGAACTGGAGCATAAACATGAGTTATATCTTGCCACCTATGTCAGGTACGAAACAAGAAACTTTCCTCAGATTAAAAAAGCCACATTTTATAAATCGTTTCCGATTCCCATATATTATTGTAAATGCGAGACATTTCTTTGAACCGAATAAAAGATATGCAGAAATACGTAATATTTCTAAGAAGATTACAATAAAGGTATAGATATGTGTCGGATCCTTTTCGTTGACCGGAGTCACGGATTAGTAGGGTATAAAGGCTTTCTTTAGGTGACTCAGTCGATCGGGCAGGTAGAATTTTGTAAAAGGATCCTTGCCTTCGTATCAGTGGACAATACCTTTTCTGATAATTACCCTCTTTACTACAGTTCCCTCGATCCTTATTGATGTTCGGGTTTATATGTGTATAAAGATAATGCCAAAACGTTCTATAACACCAAATTTGTTACCAAATTTTATAAGTTCTCAACTTCTCATAATATTTAAGTAAATGTAAAATTATTTATTACAATATTTATTTTTCTCTAAATCAAAATTTATTAACATATACATATAGTGTTTTTGTTAATGTTAAAATATCTGAAATACAAATCTGGATGCAGATGTTTTTTGTAAGGCATCCTAACTTTACAAACTATTCGTATAGATAGCTTTTCTAGAATGATTAGATACACTAAACTGATTTGAACGGGTCTTCAACCCAAAGACATTGGGTACTATTACATACATTTTATTCCGAAAATACTATGTAGATTAGCAGCAAAGTTCCGAGAAACACTAGACAAAGCGCACGTAAAATCTCGCGAGGGACTTCATTGATATTTATACAAATATTTCTTAAGTATGGAAATTAGGTGTAAAGCAAAAAAATCACTTTGCTCGTCCACACAAAGACAACCGCTTCATAATCTTAAGAAGCACTTATTGAAAACGGGTTCCCGACTCAGTATAACTTGCTGCTTTAAGGAAGTTTGGACGAACAGGACTGCATAAATTACAACATACTTCGTTATTTATGGCACCATTAAAAGTTTTTATTAATTTTTCTATAATGCCCGAAGGAACTTCAAAATTGCATTCTTCCAGGTAGTTTATCTCCAATATTCATCAAGACTTATATTAAAAACACAACTCCTTAAAAAAATGCTTTTTATTTACTGGTTTTTTGCCCATTTGAAATATGTATCTATTAAAGCTACTTTTTTTTTTTTAAAGAGTCTACAATTTACAATGTAAACTTTTTTTGTACTAAGAGATTACTGAATATATTTTTCTTGCTTGTTGTGTGCAACGTAGAAAGTAGACAAAAGTTGAATGGGTGACCAGTAGTGACAAAATTGGATTTAAAAACACATGTTTAAAAATGTCCTTTACATATCCAGGCAGGAATATTAAATATACCAAGTACAAATACTTAAAATGCATATGCAATACATGGAAGGTAATGAATTGAATTTAATATCAAGAAACCAGATTCTTATCCTGAACCGGTAATATGGAAGTAGAGACAACTATTTTATATCTCAACTGAATGCAATTACCCTTGGCACGGTAGGCAATCTACTTTGAAGACTGTATTTATTTAGTCATTGCTTTGAAGTTAAAGTTCTACATAAAGGCGCTATAACATCCTATTTTTTATGTGAGAAGAGTAGCAAACCACCTGATGTTAAGTAGTCGCAACCCATAGATATCCACGTACAACTACAAACACGACTGAAATCCTGTTTGAGCTCGAACGTAGATATGTTGCTACTCCTGAGGACTAAGATTATCACCTCGCTTCAAAGTATAGCCGGCAACCGCACCTTTCCAACTGAAACATAAGTAATGCTTTACGGCAGAATATGAGGGTGGCGGTGGCACCTCCGTGATCGAACTATATTTCTCCCACCTTTAAGATTTTTCTTATTTGTTATAAACATTTTTCAGTGTAATTATGCTGAATAAAACAAATAATGTTTTCGATAGAACCAACGAACACGACTTTTAGTTCATTTGTTCAATATTTTTTAAATTCACTAACCATATCTTTAAAAATGTTAAAAATATAACACAAAGAACATTGTTCCTTGAACTAAAGCAATAAACTAAAAACTTTGATACAATCGCAATTTATTTACAGGAGAAGACATTTCACATCTTTATATGTCGCATTTATTTTATTATATTGCCGACAAACAAACATTAAGATTGCCAAAACGAATAGCTAGATAGCACTAGTTAATATACCTTATATTCATAGGTATTGGCTTCCTTTGAAGAAAACAAACTTGTCCCAGATATATTTAATTTATTTGTTACTAAGTTCTATTGAAATATTAAGTTCTTTCAAAATAAATCGCATCTTGCTAATTAATGTATATGTGAACACCTTATTGACGTACTTTTCCATTATCATTTCGATGTCACCGACCGCTACAAAAATAAAAAAATATATTTTAATCTTATAAAGTTTAGTCAAACTGTATTCAATACAAGAGTTATAAATCATATATGGTACAATCAAAATATATTAAATGTTCTAAAGTATAAAATACTTATATAGTCTTGAGAGAAAGTTTAATTGAATTTATAAGTTGGCCATACTCGTCGAAGGGCGGTAAGACGAAACCGCACAATAATGCTAAGGTTGCCATTAAAAGTCATTCAGCCATCATTGGCAATGACGTTTTCACTTTTACCATTACCCAAGACAATTCCGAGGTACACCCTCTTGCTTCAGGAACAAAATGGCATCGCAAAAACGTGCTAAGATGGCGACGCATTGTCGTTTCTGACGTTAGAATAATTACGCGGATATTAACATTCTATTATCTGCGTTATTTTTCGAGCCGTATGCGGTTGCTCGGAGAATGTAACTTTTTGCGATGTTGCGGAAACATTGTGTAAATATGTAATTTTATATTTCTCTTGTATGCGTTCAGTAATGCTGTTTTATCTATGCAATCTCTGAAGAAAATGCATTTGTCCATTGCGTCATGGAGCTCGCGTTGTTTTTACGTGTACTTAATAAAAGCAAATGAGAACACGATCAAGGCAATATTTAATGTATTCATTACCCACTTCAAAGGAAGCCATGAAGTCTACAAATGGACACCATTTAAAATTAACTTAAACCATTCTTGAAACAAAAGTTTCCTTTAGACATTAATTATGGAAAGTCCCAGGTTAATCTTTTGCACGCAACTCTGATTTGTCGAAGTTATGTGCCTATTACAACTTAATTATCAGTTGCTTTAACATAGAAGGAAAACATCGTGAGGAAATGTGTGCTTGAGAGGTCTCCATACATTTCTCGAAGGTGTATGAAGTCTACAATCAGCACCTGGCCATGATGATCTATTGTCTAACAATTCTCAATAATTATGTAATATACCCGTAGCCGGCAGTGGATAGTAACGGTTTGATGATAATGAGAAAACTTTTCTTAAAATCAAACTGCCTATAAAACACGCCTGGTTAGAAAAGGCTGCCATAAATTCTTAATTAATCTTTTAATTACTAATTTATTGCCATTTTAAGCACCTACTCGATGAACACTGCACATTATTCCCTCATGATTTGTAGATGATAGAGCCGTTAAAGCTCGCCCGGGGCGGCACCACCGCCACCCTCCTCACGCCTCAAGTATACTCAATCGTTCATAACAGCATTTTATTTTGAATATTCTTGTATTACATTCTGACTGTAAGGTTTTAGAAAACAGAAGCCCGTAGTCTCGAATAAAGAAGGTATAAAGCCTATCTTATAAACAAAAATTTCTACTGGATAATATAAACACGCTTCAAGTTTACAAACCCAGATACAAAATAGAAATATAAATTCATCGTATACATGTCGTACTGGCCGGGAATCAAATCTAAAACCTTTGCTTATTAAACTAGTCTATTTTGAATCGAGCAACACTTACTTATTACATGTGAAGAATTAAAGCATTTGAATAGATTAACGGAGTGTTTGACGTCGATAAACTATCAATAATTTAGACAGGTTTTTTGCTCTACTATATAGTTTGACATTTTGATGTTAATCCTTTAAGATATTACTATTATTATCAACCTCGAATTCATAGAAGATTGGAATTTAACAGAATAATGTCATAACATTAACCTCAAATATTTCCTTATTTTTGAAGGCTAACTATACGTATGTCTTGATGTTCTTTTTGTCTACTTTGATGATGTGATTTGATCTTTATCAGTTAATAACATTGTGTGTTTTGATACCTAAAACATAACCTAGAAATATTAGTTCCGCTGCGTATTAACAGGGTTAGACGACCGTTAATGCGATCCTATTTCTTAAAGTAACCAATTGTTATTTGTGTCATGTCGCACGCCAGTGGCGAGAGCTAAATGCGTAAACCAACTAACGGTGTCGGTTCAACGAACGGAAAGTGGTACTAATAATAATATCCCCACCTGCCAGGCGCGCAAAGGAAGTCTCGTTGATGCCTACGTATCATGCTACCTATTTGGAGTATCCTTCTACACAAGGAACTTCCGAGGAAACCGCGACCAGTATAACTACGCAACTGACATCAATTTCTAACGCTAATGTGTATCTGACTAACACGAATGTCTATGACTGATTGGCTATTACCAACGTATTGATAGGACGGAGTGATTAATCTACGAACGATATGTCTGAAAGAAGTGACTAAGATTTATATCCTTGAAAACGCTGACCGGGGTAAAGTATAAAACGAATAGAATTTCCTCGTGCAATCTTCTAACGTACCCAATGATGTGTGGAATACAAAAACACGAAAAACGAAATTAAATAAAAAGTAAAATTCGCCGACATTACATTATGCCTCAAACTGACCGCAAAATTCGTTTCGTACGTGAATGGGAATTTGTGTTTTTGTACAGATCTCGGACATCCACTTGGAAGCATTTAATACGGCACGACATACATATGTCTTCGTTTATTTTATTATCATCTTGAGTACACTCGTACTTTCGTTTATTTCTTTACATCAACTATTTAAAAACTTTTACTTTTTGGAGCGTGTTGTGCGTGACTAGACAAAAAAACGTCTCACCAGAAAAGTAAAGAGTAAGGTTCATTACGCCCCTTTGTGTCTGTGAATAAGTTTTAAAAGACCTTTGTAAACTGATATCGCAACGAACAGCTTTCAAAGCTATTTGATTCGTATAACACGAAATCCTTTGACTTCTGTTTAACCGTAACGTCTTGTTGGTATAAATAAAACTCAAACCTCTTAGATACGCTGGTAGTCTAGGTTCTAAATGACATCACAAGTTATGAAAGAGTGAAGAAAAATATCTGATAGAAAAGGACTTCCTGTCATCTTTTAAAATTTCATGGCCATTTTCTTTAACATAGTGTTTTATTTTAAAAAGCCAATGATTGTGAATTCATTGGTATTATGAAAGGTAGATTTCAAAGTAATTATCTTTGTCGATAATACTAACAAATAATAGTGTGAAAACTGGCATAACAGTTTTTCGAAATGTTCATAAATTTGTGATAGGCCACACTCCACCACACTGTTCAAGTGTTAGTCTTCACACCCCTTTGAATACTTTACGGAGAACTTAAAACCATACGGATTTTCCCACTATTTATTTCTTAATCTTTAAAGAAATTGATAAGGAATTAATAAAAACGAATACTAAAATTACTTCGAAAAATCAGAAGCGCGTACAAGAAATTCAAACCTCGAACCTTTATGAAAAGCCAAAATATACCACTACACCGTTACAATTACGACGGTAATATATGGATAATAAAGAGCTATCGACTCGGTACATAATGACGTAAAACGTACAAATATTTACAAATTTCACATTAAGAATACTTTTACTGCGAGTCAACCTGCGCAACCAGTTTCCGACTATTGACTTCCTATTTTCTAACAAGATATTTTTTCTTTCTCGCAAGTCGTTCAATACCGTGGCTTCTTTCACATCAGTGCAACTAATGGAAACTTCCAATAACATTTTATTTTCTAAGCTTTGTTCCATTTAGTAACTTATTTGAAACAAACGAAGATGCTGGCCACTCGATGTTAAGTAGTTACCACGGATATTCACATACAACTTCAAACAAAAATATGGTTTTATATTCATCATCATCGGCGGACAAATGCAAATAAATTCTCCTGTAGACTGAAATGGTCGTCTCGCTTTAAAGTGTAGCCGAAAGATGGTCCCTTTGCTTTTATGTGGATCCGGAAACCGCATCTATATAACGGAAACTATAATTTTAGGGCTAATTATGAATGCAATAGTGGTGTGGAGGTACAACCGAATCGAAGTATGCTTTTAACATTAGTTAAATTCAATGATTTGATAATATGTTGTGTCTCATGAACCATACTCTTTAACTTTAAATATACCAGAACACTAGTACAAAATCTGCTGCTATTAAAAATAGGCATGACTATTTAGTCGCCTCGCTCATACCACGAGAATCTCTCCCAACTACAAAAGCACATTATTTTCACAAAACGTTACATTGCATGAAGAAACAATCACTCCATTGACGTGAATCGCTAATTAGTGCCTTTGAAGGTTCAGAATTGGAAACCAAAAACATTGTCAACGTTTGTACAGTTGGGAGGACAGACAGCGACCTACTAACCGACAAGTGTCCTTTAAAACTAAACAGTCAAGACTTGTCTAGGCGCGGAAACTGTTTAAAACGATACTTTCTCTACTTAATTGCTTCAGTGACAGCTAATCACGCAAGATGAATGGATTTACTAGCCCATTTTTTTATAAAGTAGGAATAGAATACAAGAAAAATAGAATAGCAAACAAACATTAAATCTCTCTGACATCCAGATGGATTTGTAACCAACTACATATTTAAAAGGAGTCCTAACTAAATTCGTTTACAAAGCGCTATTATTCTTGAGGAACATAATAATCGCCTCGTATATAAGTGAATCTATTAATCAATTGGCGACTTCGGGCTTCATATGTTTTGATGAAACAATCTACAAAGTAAAGTATTCGAGCGCCGTATTTCTATTGATGAACACTAAGGGCAAAATTTCACACGCTTTTCCTTATTTTAAAGGACTAGTTAAGCTATCATTTTAGATTATTAATAATAGATAGCAGGGATTATAAATTAATGGGGGCTTTGTACGTTTTTTGAAAACATCCAATACGAGTTGGTTCGCTAATCCGCATTAAAGAATAATTTTTATGGCGTGCGATTCGGATCGACATTTGTTATTAAGGAGGGTTTTGATAGTGATTTTTATAATCTAAATTCTTAGCGTTCAAAGGTCAACGTTCAGCCTCGAGCCCTTCAAACACACTTCCATTTCTTTTCATCCGTGACTCTGCGGCAACTCTCGCCACTAAATGAAATATGAATATGGAACGCGCGTCCGAAGCCATATAGAGGGGAGATGGAAAAAGGCGGTAACTGTAAAACAGTCAATCGAGTGACACTGACAATGAGGAGGCGTGTTCCATTTTAGGTGGTCGTCACGTATGCTGTACGTGGACAGTTTGCCGGGACAACATGGCTCAGGCACGTACAGACTTTCCAATGCATAGCAAACAAACGCTCACAAACATCGGGCCACGTCATGGTTAAATTTGCCTTTATTTTAACCGTTCGCTGATATATTGACCATAGCCGACACTGATGATCGTTTATGTCAGCGATATAAAACGTCCAAAGCCTAAATAAAACCGGTCAGGATTTATACGTCGAATTGAATCTAGAATTAGTTATGATCAACATTGCTAATGAATCAACGTCCTACATTATCTACAACTAATTTGCTGCATTTAATCTAAACATTTTCAGTAGAATATGTAGCCTACTTATTCCTACAAAATTCTGTTAAAATGCTAATCAACTGTATTTAAGAGAAAAAAAGACCGGAAAAAGAGACAAAAAAAACTATAACTAGATCTGCATTAGGATTTCATTTAAAAGAACAACAACCTTACAGGTTTTGAAGTAATTGACAAACACTTCCGTTTCGATTAAATGTTACTAATATTAGCTACAACTGAAAACTGTATGTACAACATAACAGTTCTACTTTAACATCTTTTACCTTAACAAGATCTTTAATTATTTACGGTAATTCGACTCGCTAGACATACTTCAAAGGGGAATCGTTCGGAGTCAACTTCCGCCATCTTGTGATCGGCAATGGCGCGAAAGCATTCCGTTACACGAAGTGAGCAGGCCCCGACGCGACGCCAGCCCGATATTTGCTTGATTAGCGAAGCGACGCATAATGGATGCGATAACGCGAGATCATTCACACCGGGAACCCACTACCAACCTAGAACTTTACGCTTGAGCCGCGACCAGTGTTACATTCTTAAGAAGCATACATGAATTGAAGTCCAGCGACCCTTCTAATCTATCAAAGCTGTTATATTTCAAATCTATCTGATTTGGCATAATCTGCATAATTATTAAAAAAATACGATATCAAGAAAGGCTTCAATTTTCTGACAGATTAATAAAACATCACTCTTTCCTATTCCAAATTCCACTAAAGAGAAGTGCTATTTATATTTTCTTACATATAAAGTAATTAAAAATCTATCAAACAGGATTTCATTTATAAAATGTCAAAACCATGAACGTAAACAACTAATAAAAAATAAAACATAAATAAGTTTTTTTTTCATTAGTGAGTCAACTACAATCACGAATTCATTGCTAACCCAAACAAAAATGTAGAACGCAAAACAGGACGCAACAAAAATACATTATTGTCTGGAATAATGACCCGCAATGTTTATACAGACAAATATCTGCTTAACGCACTGAAAAGTCTTCTAAAGGTTCTAGTTCTTATGAATAAATATAAAACGTAAACATATCCTCTATTAAACATATCTCCTCTTTCCTTTCCTAAGATTTTCGGATAGTTTTACAAGTTTGCTCCTACACATTGATCACTAATCCGTATTTCCACATTCGACACAGCTGGAATACGTGCAAGCTTCTTCGAGTTACGGCTAGATACTCGTGGTATACATGCCTCGCGCATAACGTTCGAATAAATGTCCACTGGGTCCCAAACCGACGATGTATCCCCAACAATATGTTACGTCGACCGGTGTTTGGAAAACATATTGTTGTCAAGTGCTTTAGTATGTGCAAACTGGGTCAGACACAATGCTACCTACCGCAAACCGATAAACGTCTCGTAACAACAAATGTTAAGAATAAGTTCAGAATAAATTCAATAATATCTAAACCTTTATGTTTTTTTCCAGGTAACCGACCCGTTTGAGCTCGTTATTGGATTCGCTTATACAGGTAATAATGCTGAGTGCGGAGGCATATTAGCTTTTACAAGTGTTCAAACAGATTGAGCAAAGAAAAAGCTATGCCTCTCACTTTCTTCGAATCACATCTCAAATTTGAGCCCACGTGTGTAGTGAAAGTGAATTTGGCAGTAGACGGCCTGTTCTCACAGATCATTTTACAATTATTGCCTACTAACTACAGCCATTGATTGTCCGGAACATTGTCAATCAACTTTCCATTAGACTCGCGTTTTGTGAAACAATCTACATATAGAATGGAGCGCGCCAGATTTTATGGCTTTGTCCGTTGGGCAATGCTAAAATTACAAGTCCCAAGCGACAGATAAAGTTATGAGTTCTCGAATAAGTAATAAAAAACTATTAATTTTTACGCACATTTACAAAAATAGCGAACGAAAACACACCTGATGTTTTCAAATCCATCTAGTTCGACCGGAGAGCTATCACCACTGCCCTCATGATCCACGGTAAAGCAACACTAGCGATTCAGTTGAAGGTGCAATTACCGGCTACACTACTCAGATGTAGCAACCCATGTACGTAGGAGCTTAGACAGTAGTTTAGTCCATGGACCAAAAAATAAGATCTATTAATTTATTCAACGATCTCGTCATTTAAAATAAAGTACATCATTAGTGTTATAAATCTGTCATGGCTCACTTAAAAAGCATTATTAAATTATTATTCTACACGTCCTTTATTTCATAATTAGTATTTTTACTACAAAGTTTTATACAGTGCAAATAATTATAGCTTCAACGACATTTAAGTGTCCATTTCGCCCATAAATTGCGCAATTTCCGTACAAAATACGATAGAAATCATAAAATTCGCTTGGTAACAAATCCATTCATTTCACATTTTCAATATCATACACGTTTATTGAACACCAACTACAAGAGATAATAAAATTTCAATAAATCTAAGACATTGAAACACATTATATATTTTGCTATAATCTAAATTTCAACAAGCACCATAAATGTGCTCAGTAACACACTTTGCGTATACAGAATATACAAGAAAATAATGTATTATTTATGTTAATCCGATGTTACATGTATACATACTGACTTGTGGAACAACTTAAAAATGCAAATGGAAATAATAATAAAAACGTACTCATACTATCGTTTAAAATAGAGCTGAGTACAATGAACGGTAAATTTTGAAACCTAATAATAGCTACAATTAGGTGCAGGAAATAACCCAATAATCGCACCTAGCAGGCATTTAATATGAACAGGAATACATACAAGTTTCAATAAAAAATAGAAGCATCGACAGAAACATCCGACTGCCGGATCAGATACTACGAACAGTCCATATTTGTTTACCAATCAATATCATTTATTCATTATTTGCCAATCAAATCAATTCAACTAACAGTCCAGTTAAGCTAATAAATTATAAAATTATATGACGACGGAAATTATATATTAAAAATAATAATTAAAACCCGCTTGTATGAATTACTCACGTTCGATATCAAATTAAATTGTTTGTCTAAAATTTTTGGTCCGTAACGGCACATAACATTCCATTATGAGTGGTTTACAAACCACGAGTGGAATTTATTTGACAATTAATATTCAGGACGGCTGACTATTGATTTAGCCACATTCCCGTTTTGTTTCGTCCTTGTCAAACTTATAACGGAAGGTAAACATTAACCTCAATCCACCATGCTACGGTACAACCTGATATTTAGGAAGTATCATATTTGAATAGAACAGATGGTCTGGAAAGAAAAAATGGTTCGATAAAGAACATAAAGGATATTTCTAAACACTGCTAATGCTTAAGTAAGGTTTCATCTATAAGGTTAGGAACTCAGCAAAAGTGCGCTTATCGACAAAAGTATAAAAACTTCGTGATATCAATTTTTATTTCAGATTTTCTCTACTATAATACTAGTTTGGATAGCTAAGATGTATCTTTAAACTTAAGACATTTAAATGTTCCTTGTTTTTTCTACAAGTCACTCGCTTTATTTTTGAAGTTAACTTTATTTAAATTGTAGGTAGCTAATAAAATCAAAAGTAAGTCTCATTTAGATTCTAAAAGTTTTCATTTTATAAGCGGTTTTGTTCGTCAAATGTCGAAAACTCGAATTTAATGTTAATCCGGTTTGCCGGTTGATTGGATTTAGAAATTCACAATTTACGAGTATTATTTTGATTTTGAGCCCTCAATTTGTGTTTCGTAAAACGGCTGTGAACGTCAGATTCGAGATATATCTCACAACTTCGCGACCGATCCATACTATGTGGAAACTTACCACATTTGCCTAGCAGTGTTAATTTAAAAGCGTGAGAGAATACATATTTCAAAACACTCATTCTATTAACTTAAAATCCAAAAGGGGGTCAATTTGTAACAATTTTCCCATTGTGACAATGGTCAATTAGGCTCCTCATGAGTCAATTCAGCTTTGTAACGGAATGTGAAAGAAGTCCAAAATATCTCAATGTTAATAATAACGTACAGAAATATTAATGTTAATGGTGTCGTTCACAAGACTTTGTAGATGCTATTAAGCGTGTCTTTATTATTTGTATATTAGCTTATTAGTGTGGTGTCTTCGTAAGTACTAACTTAATAAATTCTGTACGTCAAGAATTAAATACAAAACCGTTAAAGATTTTATTCATTTCATTATTTTATTTTAAAACATTTCGTTTGCGATACTGAGTACCATTAATTAGTAAACTTCTATCAGGAAATCTATCTATTTACCTGGTACATGTCACGCTGAATTTATTTGATGATTTAATCATAATACTTTCAGTTTTGCATTAATCATTGCATTGTAATTTCTTCCAACGCTTTTGAATTCTTTTTACATAGTCCTTAATTACATATGCCATTGCCAAGCGAAACAATGTCCCGTACCTGATATAACCATATGTCGCTCATTACATCACCTATCAATAATTTTATTTAGCCCTTGCATGATTGCTTAACGCGAACAATGCTCGCCCGCATGAGGCAATTCGGTGGCTCGCAAACTAGCAACATTATCGCGTAGGTCGACGAAACAAAAGCGGTGTCAGAGCTAATCTGCAATCGGAATTCACTAATTGCAATGTCATTACGTGTTGCATGTCACTGACGGAACCAATTTGTTAGTACAGAAATTCATATGTTCTTATTTATGATATTAAAATCGTATGTCCTTTATGAATCTTAATGTAAATATAAATGTTAATGTTAAAATATTTTGATGTTTGTCTTCTTTACAATGTATAATGGCAATGAATGAGAATTAAACTTGATTTGTATGTAATTTGGTTCTAAGGGTTGTCAAATACCGCATTTTTTTTGAAAAGATACAAAATATCGCAGGTCTAAACATTACGCTGGTGACGTCACGAGCGCTAGCTAATAACTAAACGTAAAAGGAAAAAAAGATAAATATTGCCTTATAAACTTTCTACAATTTTAATAAACAATTAGCAGATTGTAATGAGAATGATTTCATTTTAACATTAAAAAGCCATTAATCAATTTCAGTACAGCAATAACGAACTTGTAACATATGAGAGTGTCTCATCAGTGGGCGAAGTAATCAAGTTGCTTGTGATATTAAAAATAAACATATTAAATGTTGTTCGACCTAAGTATGTAATTCATCATGTTTTAGAAATTGATACAAATGTTAAAGACTAGATATTTGCCATAATCTTTGCAGTTTAATTAAGATAATGTACTTTGGTGAGCGACGTAGCAAAAGGGCATGTTAACCTAACTTAACTTTACGCAAATTGACCATTGCATGCCATGGACACCTAGCATCAAATCCCTATGAGATCAGAGTCAAATCGAAAAAATAAAATCTAAATAAGACAATAGGACAAATTTGATATGTAGGGAATGGTAACCCTCGATACGTAGTAGATATGTATTTAGTGTAACCACATCATTTACACAATAAAAAAATAGCGTTACTGCTATTGCTAGTCGAAATAACTGTGACTAATAATGACACTCAAGTTTTATCAACTTAACATACACATATTTCGAGGGAGCCCCTTTAAATTAAAGGTAGTAGTGAAATAAGAAAGAAACAAAATTCACTCAAGCAACCCGCGCTTTAAATAAACCAAGATGATTGGTTACAAACAAACTATTATAGAAAGCGTGAAACTTAGTAAATAACTCCGCTACTAATCAATGAGTTGCTGCGTAAACTCATCAAATATTCACACCAGAAACATCTGAACTTATTTTAAATAAATATTATAATGTATTTGCGGGTATAAACTAATTCATATTAAATACAGTATATGTTCAAGTACCTTGCTAGGTTCTCGTGTAATGCTATACACGAGAATCAAATTGACATGTGGAAACCCATCTGTTTGGACAACCAACCCAGGACTTAACTTTAAAAAAGCCCGTATTGTTATCAACCTATTATTTTCCGAGAATCCTCATAGAATAAGCCGTAATATAGAATTCAGTACCTTTGAAATACCTTTAAGAACTTGTTAGAAACACTCAGTCACGTTAAAGTAAGTGATTATTAACTTCGAATAAGCAGCTAGCGTACATTATAAAGCCTTTCAATGAAGTTTAGTAAACATTAAGGCAGATATTTGAAGTAAAACTACATAGTAATAGGAAATTCGAGTATCTCGAAGCTGGGGTTTTGAACGCTAACGAGCTCTCCTATCTTCAAGTACAAAAACATGATTAATTGCGCCAGCGACGAGTGTTGACTAGCGAAAAAGCATACTTTTACAGCAATTACACAGACTTGTAGCGATGCGCGGAACAATGCTAGTGGGGAGAATCTCAGACGTCGTGAGAACAGGCCACGAGGGCACGTCGACATGACGAATCACAAGTAGTTCCGATCTTACTTCTATTTCCTTGTCTGTAATGTTTACATCACAATTAATACTGTAGTTGCATGGCGCAATAATCACTATACTGATCTATTGTGATAGGGGTTGCTAATTCAATTCCTGGATAACAAGATTTTTATTGATTTAAATATATGTGCTGAATCTTATAAAGAATGATTTCAATCTCAAATACAGGATATCTTTATTCAAATCCTCTTTACACAATGAAGACTCATTTCAGTAATATACTTATTACATATTATCACTTTGCATAACGAACCACTTCAGACTTACATGCCTGACATTTCTACATAATGTTCTCAAAAAGTGCATTGTATCCACCCGCACTTACCCAGGATAGTTTTGTTAAGCCCTACCTTTCCGCTAGGAGACCAGTGACTGCCCTTTTTTGGATATTTTGCTGATAATCATCACGCACACCCAATACAGCACCTGTGACGTCTTCACATTTCTCATTGTATTCTTCATGTGATCTGTCCATCTGTGGATGTAAGATGACTGTTACGTACTGAAATTAGTCCTTATATTAAGTAGTTAACACAGTGATGTCGTTCTCTTGCATTTACCACAATACTACATAATTTTACAAAGTATATTTATTCTCCGTCGGTTACCATACAACTTGCTAATTTTGAAAGGTATGTCGGTAAGTCTCGTTCGGTATAGATCTCGTAGTTACAAACTTTGTCACGTAGCGAAATACCACGCATAGCTCTCTCCAGAGCACGCTGAGTGACTATGCTTCCGGAAAAGGCCTACAGTAGAATACCACGTCTCAACTCGATTCGGTCAACACTTGTAGCGCACATGACTTGAATACTTTTGACTTCAGACTCTAAACGAACAAATAAAATTAATGTTAATGCAAAATGGGTTTACCACCTAACTATTCGACAAAAAAGGTACCAATACCAGAGTAAACATTGTGTTGTGTTTTGATGAAAAGATCATTTCGAGCTCGAAGCGTAAGAACCATTCATCTTAATTTTCTCGAGTAGCAATTATTTGATCAATTTCAGATGTGTCTTCTTCACTATATATATTTATATAGTTGGATCTGACAGATGTCTTTGGGTGGCAGTGACCGCTATCAGGTGGTCTAGTACTACCTAATTTGTCATACTTTTATCGAGTATTTACGAGAACCGATCTACCTTTCACGCTTAGACGAATGATCCAACCGATTGTTTTCTACGTAAAAAATATTATGTAACTCCTAATAAGGTTTGCTGTATGCTTCTTCGTGGGAATCTAAATAAACTGATAATAATTTTTGTTTATTTGTTTATAAATTTTGTTTGATAATAATAATAAACTTGCTTTTTAACATCACACAAATCACTGATTTAAGAGCGAATAAGACAAATACATACCTATATAGTAGTTGAATAAATATAATGAGTTTTAAAAAGCTATTGTTTTTATGGTTCCAAACGTTATCACCTACTTGAGGATCGGTGAATTCCGTTCCTTCGTACCGCAGTGGGTCACTCTACTTTCTCTGATATTGTAGGTATTTATAAGCATTAACATGAAAATTACGTACAATTATATCAATATTCTAGTTTAATAGTTAGTTATTGTAGTGTAGTGATTACGAATTGCTTTTTCTTGCTTTATACTTAAAAGATTCATATAAAATAGGTAATTATTAAATCGAAGGTATTGAGTGAATAGGTATGTATTGTAATTTTTGTCCTTTTTAACCACTGTAGTATCCCCGGCAAAGTTCATAATATAAAAAAAGGTTAATATTAAAAGTAGTTTCTTGACAGAACTCATTTCGAATGTCAATAAACTATCACCGACTCGTAAGGTGTTTTGTTTTTGACAAGAAGCGGTGAAAGAAACCCCAACATCTTTCATCATTATTGTGATAAACGAAAAAAAAAACTTAATAACCTCAAGTGTCACTGTTTTATTTGGAGGAGATCTTACGTGGAATCAAAATACAAAAATCAATACAAATTAAAATAAATGGGTTTATATTAAGCTATACGGAATTGACACAGAAATATTCGAATCTGTTAAAAACGTTATGCAAGAATATCTAAAAAACACAGATGAATTAGGAACTTCCCCCTGTTCTGAAGTCAATTACAATTTTGGTGCTAATTAGCAATAAAATGGTTGTGAAAACATTGATACCAATTCACCCTTCGAATCATTTCCTAATATCTACCTGTTGCAACGTCCTATAAGTATTACGTATATTACCGACTTCCCTTCTTGCAAAAAGCCCGCTACAAATTGTAGGTCTATCAGAAATCAATTTAGCGATTATCGTTTTCTACTTTGCAAATGTTGACTAACATTATTTGTTTGGATTATTGTTCATAACAGATCTAGTTTCTAATAAAATACACAAAATGTCATGATTACCTAAATCTCCTTTTTATTGTTTCATTATTTTATATTATGGAAATGAACACTATATGGCAAGATTCCGGCATCTCGTATGAGTATCCGGGGCTCAAATTCTTTGCTTCTCCGTTGCCCTTACCTCTAATTTTTCAAACTTATCTACGTATTAGAATCTAAATATCATTTGTTTTAATGAAGGTTACTTATTCATCATTGCTGTATCAGGAAACCTGCATGCCTTTTATCATCACCTGCCATATAATCATATGCCTGCAATGGCATGTAAAATCTACAAATCCGCATATAGTAATTCATCTAATCCGTTTGCAGCTCATAAACCTACGTCTAACCTCATAGCTAACTAAAGTCTTGCCTTATGCATAGACACCTTGCTTCTTCTGAAGACTGAGTTGGTCGACCAGCTTATATGTGTAGCCGGAAACCTCGTATATCCAACCGAATCACAAGAACTGCTTTACGACGTATTATAAAGGCAGCGGGAGTATCTCCTGGTCTAAATCTTCGTCTATCACCTTTTAAATATATATAAACATCTTTGCTCATTAATAAGTCGGAACGACCTAAATTCTCATTCTCCAACCAGAATGCAACAGCTTAGAATTGCTATGTAAATCAGAAATAAGTATCTTAATAAATTTAAACCTAAACATAATATGACGTAGGTATATACTATATACAGGCTAATGTAATATTTAATCTAGTTTAGACAAAATTGAGGGGCTCAAAACATTTAATAAGTTAACCAAGCGTATGCCACATTGTGTAAAACCGGCTTTTAAGCGCATGATATCATAATTATATATAATATCATCGTTACCTTACATTATGAAGTCATCGGTCTATGTGCTGGACGGTTGCTTTTGATATAACGTTTATATTATGCAGTCTCGTCTTTACCATAGCATCGCACGAGTCACATGCCCAGAAACAGGTATGCTGGTCTTTTGAGGTCCGATGAAGCTAGCTTGGCGGGAAGGGCGAAGGAGACGCAATACGTTTGTGCCAAAAAAGGACCTCCATTTCTTTTTACTTTTAAGCATTTTCTAAGAATAACCATCAACTTTTCAAAATAGAAATGTTAATTTCTTACCAAATCAGATTTGATTTGAATTCAAACAGTGAAAACTATTATAATAGTAAAAAAAAGACTTTTTTCAAAATGGCACCAATCGAATTATTGTGTGCGCACGGGCCCTGGAATCCCAAAAAGCGGTTTATGTGACTATATTTTTACTCAATTTACCTGGAAATTTTATGTTCAAACTTTTCAATTCTAGTTCCAATTTTCCATAATTAAGAACAATATTTTCTAACTCAAACTTTTCAAAATATGATAATGTTAATATTACAATTCATGAGGAAAACCTTTTTCTTGACAAAATCTTTTGCTTTAGTGTTTATAATAGGTACAGCATTAGTACAGGGTATTACCAAAACCGGCGTGGCATTGGCGACTCTGGTGTTGCAAATGTCCAAATGGCGACGGTGATTGCTTCCTATTAGGTGGCCAGTCTGCCTTTTCGTCAGGCTAAAATATATAAAAAAAACATATACAGGAATACTTTCTTAGCATCAATTTATAAAATTACTGGGATAATGCTTAGCTTAGATAATTTGACCCGGTTGAAGGCATTATTATACATACAGAATTATTCGATCTCTTCTGTCTCATTTTTTATTTTCTCCACATAAATCTAAATAAAACATGTCGTTTACATAAATTAACTCATATAGATTTGGAACTTTTACAAAACAAGTATCCAATATTGATGTTATGTTTAAACTAACCGTATTCGTTTATTTTGACACCATATTAAATGTGAAGTCTAATTTGTAATTACTATATGCTTTTAAGTTAGCAGAAACGTGAAATCCAGTGGTTACTTTATGTAAATTCCAAATACTGCAAAGTTACGTATAAATACAGTTAATATTGTGTGTATATAGAACGTAAAGGCGAAAAACGAAGTAGACGTAGAGTAGACAACTTAATTAAACTATTACTAATATCTATCAACAGTTTACCTACGCCATCGATGTTGAGCGTGACCACAAACTATGCAACTGGTTCGAAATATCGCCAATTAAGAATCAATCGTGGGTTTTTTATGTAAGAACAGTAGCAAACGAGCATACAAATCATCTGGTCGTTAAGTAGTCACAACCCATAGACATCCACGTACAATCACAAGCACGACCGAAATCCTATCTGAGCTCGAACGTAGATACGTTGCTACTCCTGAGGACTAAGATGGTCGCCTCGCTTCAA